>JACEFZ010007319.1:0-23386 GCA_014155875.1 Cepaea nemoralis | reverse complement strand
GGGGTTTATATAGTATAATACACATTCTCCTAATGATACATGTCTACATTTTTTTGCTAATCATTATTTCCACGACAAACATGTGTGTTTGTGAGTCATGTATTATTGAATATTGCACATTTCCCATGTGTTTATAAAGCTATTCTTGTTTCTGTTGTTGTCTAAGATTAGTTCCATAAGTGATGTATCAATGAACTAATAAATGCGAGCAGAGAGATCAGAAAGCAGTATGTAAGACGGGCCTGCGTGCCAAATTCTTAACTCATTGAAAATAACGTGTCTTTATTCGTCCGCTTGATTGTTTGGTCGTTCGCTCGTTCGTTCGTCCGTTCTCTGAAATGAGATGTCGGATTGCAGTAGTCACAAAAGCACTCCATGTGAAAGGCGTATCTTTAAGATGAAGTAACATCAATACTGAACTATGGACAAGAATAAACAACCCCACATATCTGGCCTGTAAACATGACATGTTCTGAAGCATAGACAGCACGAGTTGACTTGGGTCAAGAACCGACATCACAGCACTCGAGGCATTTCCATCCTTCGGATGCAACAGCCAGCGAAGAGGTCCTATACTAATGGTAACATAGACTGAAAATAAAACAGAAAAGCTGAAAAGAACTTGAAAACTTTTAAGTGGAGCGGTATCACACGAATCAAAGAGTGAGTCGAACAGAGATCAGCTAAGCAAAGTGTTAGTCATTTGGTAAAATAGGCAACAATTACTGGTATCTGGGCCTCATGGCTTCTGTAACACAAAACACATGGACCGGTCAGCAGAATGGTGGAACCGACATCGCAGATAATTTTTGCATGAGGGTGCAGGGCACAGGAGAGTGGCACGGAACAGAAACTGGATTTCATGCAATGGAAAGCAATTCATTCAGAAAGCAATGGCAAACTACTGAAGGTAAACTTGAAAAGGAATCAGCAAAAGCAAACAAAAAAAATTCTGGCTTTTACTGCCACGTCCTGTAAAGGATATGCAACTAACTTTACTTTCATAGACACTTTAGGCTTAGGGTAGACATGGTAGGATGGCTTTCCCGCTAGGTTGCAGACGGTCTGCTCATGTGTTCGAACCCCTGTAAATACTTTTTTTTTTTTATTTACAAAAAAGTCGCTTAAAAGTCGACTGGGTCGTCTTCATTGCACCGGGTTTTATCCCATATGGCTCGGTCTCTTTCCGCAGCGCGGAAAGCGTCGCACAAAGCACGAACTCCGTAGCTTTTAGCGACGACCCACAGGGGACTCTGAAACATTTAACTCGTAAACCGAAGGACGCGACCGGAATCGAACCCACAACCTTTGGAGCCTGAGTCAAACGGCTTGACCACTTCGCCACAGAGACTCCCTTGTTTTGGTTAAGGCTACCTGGCTTCCCAGGCCCACCCACCCTATAATGAGTTGTATGAAATAGTTCTGGGATATAAAGGCGGTTATATAGCATACATAAGCCATCCAGTGACGGTTGGTCTCCGAAACCATAGACCTGGCACCATATACCCAATACGACTCAATGTGCACTGGATTTTATTGTTACTTGTTTATTTTTTTTACTGCGACAAAATGGTATGTTCAGTTATGTTACTTGATATTTTTACTACTACAAAATTTAATGTTCATTTTTGTTACTTGTTTATTTTTACTATTACACACTTTAATGTTACACACTTTAATGTTCATTTATTGTTACATGTTTATTTTCTCTAATACAAATTGTTTGTTGGCAGACTAATAAACAATTGAAAGGTATGTTGTTGTTGCTCGTTTATTTCAGTTGCTCGTTTATTGTTGTTGCTCGTTGTTGCACCCGTTGAGGTGCCTTCCATTCATAGAGTATCTCCAACTGTGTCTTCCAGTCATAGAGTATCTCCACCTGTGTTTTCCAGACATCGAGTATCACCAACAGTGTCTTCCAGACATCGGGTATCACCAACCATGTCTTGCAGATATATAATTAGAATCACCAATTATGTCTTCTAGACATAGAAAGAGTATCACCAAGTACGAGTATGTCTTGCATATATAGAATAAATATAACAAACAGTCTTGCAAACGTAAAACACATACATTTTTATCCTGACATGAAATATGTGAACTATGTTTATCAGATTGATAATCAATTGAGGAACCCGTTGAGGTCATTAAGACGGTTCAAAAATGTTGTTTATCCATAAATCATGATGATGAACCATTCATTTCATCCAGTTGGGTTGAAAGTATGGAGCCATAAGTTCTAAGATGACTGATAAGGCCTATTTTGGTGCGAAATGTTCTTTGACAATGTGGGCAAAGACTTCTTGATATTCCAGGAGGAGGATCTCCTGCATTGGTTTTTCTGTCCAGCCTTTTCTTCACAGTTCTTGCAGTTCTGATTGCTTCACAAGTGGCTGCACATTTGCGTAATGACGTACGCCACGAATTTCGGTCTTTATCACCAGTCTCTCAAGTTTCATGATGAATTGAAAAAGCCTTTAGTGAGATCTTCAGCATGTTTTTAAGGCGTTTCCTCTGAACGTCTTGGGAGAGTTTGCCATTCCACAGCTAACCGTTAAAAAAAAAATATTCGTTTAGGGAGCCTGTTGTCTGGCATGCCAATCAAGTGACCTGCCCAGGGAATCTGATTCTTCATTAGTGGTGTGTGGATACTGGGCATGGGCGCTCTTTCTAGAACTTCAGTGTCTGGGATCTTGTCTTGCCATTTAATCTTCAGTAGCTTCCTAAGGCAGACTGTGTGGACTTGGTTTAATGTCCTATCGTGTCGCTGATAAACAGTCCAGGTTTTATAAGCATTTGGCAGTGTGGATAATACAACTGCTTGGTAGACTTACAGCTTTGTTTGCAGGCTTATTCCGTTTCTGTCCCATTCTTGTACAATCTGCCAAAGGCCGCAATGGCCTTGGCAATTCTTGCTTTCACTTCATCATCAATTGTGGCAGCTTGTGACACAGTGCTGCCAAGATAGGTGAATTTGTCCACAACACTTAGTCTATGATCATTCACTTTGATATTCGGCACAGTGTGATTATTCCCTGGAGCTGGCTGGTACATAACTACAGTCTTCTCCAAGTTGATATTGAGCTCAAAGTTGGCACAGGCATGTGAGAAAGCTGAAACATTATGTTGCATGTCTGCCTCTGAGTTGGCATATAGAGCGCAATCATCAGCAAACAGGAGCTCTCTGCCAGTGTCGCTGTTAATTTTGGTTTTAGCTTTCAGCCTTCTGAGGTTGAGGAACTTTCCATCTATGCGGTAGTTGATGTCTATTCCAATGTTGTTCTCGAAGGCATTCGTCAACATGGCTGAAAACATGAGGCTGAACAGTGTTGGTGCCAGGGCACATCCTTGCTTCACTCCATTGGTGACAGGAAAAGGCTCAGACAGTTCACCATTTTCCTGTACTCTTGCCTGCATGTCATCATAAAATAGTCGCACTATTTGGAAAAACTTTCACGGACAGCCATATTTCGCCATAATCTTCCACAGTCCTTCTCTACTGACTGTATCAAAAGCCTTGGTAAGGTCAATTAAAGTGGAGAACATTTTGGAGTTATGTTCCTGACATTTCTCTTGCAAATCATGTCAACAGTTCTTGCAGCGAAAATCATGTCAACAGTTCCTTTTTCATTTCTGGAGCCACATTGGCTCTCAGGAAGAAGACCTTGGTCGAGATGGGCTGTAAGGCGATTGAGAAGAATTCTGGCGAGTATCTCTCCTGCAATTGAGTGCAAGGAGATGCCTCGGTAGTTGTCACAGGATTGACGGTTTCTTGTTTGTTTGTAAAGGTGGACTATTGACGCGTCCCAGTAATCTTGTGGCATTGTCTCGTTTACCCATATGTTTGTAAAGACGTGGTGAAGCTGCTCTATTAGAAACGGCCCACCTGCCTTGTATATCTCTGCTGGGATGGAGTCAGGACCAGGCGCCTTACCGCTGGAAAGTTGCTGGATGGCTTTGATTACTTCCACTATGGTTGACAGGTCTCAAAAGTATCATTAGTAGGGACTTGAGGAAGGCAATTTATGGTTTAATCATCGAAGGAGGAGGTTGCATTTAAGATGTTGCTGAAATGCTCTGCCCAGCGTTGAAGGATTTCTTTCTTATCGGTGACCAATGTTCCCCCATTTGCACGGAGGAGGGGAACTATGCTTGGTGATGTAGGCCTTGAATCTCATCAGCTTTGTTGCTCAGCCAGGCGTCCCGCATGTGCTGAAGTTTCTGCTCCACTACTTTCCGGATGTTATTGAAGGCATCCTTTTACTGATGTTGACTTAGGGTCATTCAAATATGCCTTGCAATTGGTTGATGTCTTCAGAATTTTCATCAAACCAGTCTTTATGCTTTTGGGGAGGGGGGGGGGGGGGGCTGGACCCAGGATTTCCATAGCAGTGTTGTTGTAAATTATGTCATTTAGGACTCTCCACTTTTGTTTCCGCATCCTGTTTAGCTGCAGCATTGGGCTTGAGGCGGTCTTCCAGATATTTACTAACGACAGCTGCATTTTTTTTTTTGCTGTTTAAGCGGGTGACATTTAGTTTGTTTTGTTTTTTCACTTTTAACCTTGAGGGCGCCGTGGGGGTTTGATGTATATGTTTATTTTTGAGATAAAGAGACGATGGTCTGTCCAACATTCGGCACCACACATGGATTTTGTCACCCGAACGTCTTGTCTGTCACTCCTCCTGGCGATGACATAGTAAATGAGGTGCCAGTGTTTCGAGCGAGGGTGCATCCACGATGTCCTATTTCTCATGGGAAGACGGAAAACTGTTGATAATCAGGAAATTGTGTTCGGCACATGTCTGACGGAGGAGGAGTCCATTTCTGTTACAATTTCCCACTCCGTGCTTTTCAATAATGCCACTCCGTGCCTTCTCTGGCAATGAAATCTCCAAGGAGTAAAAGTTTGTCTCCTTTGGGAACAGATGTTAATACATTGTGCAGGTCCTCATAAAACTTGTTCTTGACATCTTCTTCATTGGTCATGGTTGGTGCGTAGGCACACACGACTGTTGCATGCTTCCTTCCATTCAGCAGGGGCAACTTAATGGTCATTAGCCTATCGTTTATAGCCGTCGGAAAACCAGCTAATTTGCCAATCAGGGCCGACTTAATGGCAAATCCCACACGGGACTGGCGCCTTTCCCGTCCTTCCTCGCTTTTTCTTACACTCCAGAAGAATGTGCAGCCGTCACCTAATTCACAGATTTGGCCTTCCTTTGCAAGTCGTGTCTCGCTCAAGGCTGCAATGTCGATGTTGTACCTGCCCAGCTCTCTCCCGATCAGTTCTGTTCGTCTCTCTTGGCCCGACACGCCGTCTCTATCAAGTAGGGTGCGTGCATTCCCAGATTCGATTGTCAAGGTAATATGGTTTGCTTTTTTAACTTTACCTGTTTTAACTTTGCTTGTATGTCGACCGCAGTATAAGGTGCCCACCAACCGCGGCTAGCTGGTTAGGTAATGATGGAGCAGACAATTTTTAGGGCACCTATTCTAGCCCCTTCCTCATGCTATGGAGGTGAGCTGTGCTTTCCTATAGAGGGCTGCTCAGGGGGTTGCCGAATCCCACTGCTGCTCCGGTCAGTAGAAGACGACCATATGGCCTGAGCCGCCTGTGTGCAGGTCTACGACTACGACTAGCCAGCGTACACACGCCTGCCGCTTCGCCGCTTAACCATCGCCACAGGGCTTGAGGGTGATATATTAAGTTGGATGAAAAATGACTTGCGCGATTAATTGGATTAAAGTGGGGAAGAGTTGCGCAATTCGTCGACCTCTCTCTCTCTCTCTCTCTCTCTCTCTCTCTCTCTCTCTCTCTCTCTCTCTCTCTCTCGCCTGAGTCCATCTGAGTCCAGTGGCAAGACAAGAAAAGACGACTGGAGACGAATATAGGTGCAGGCGCTCTACGTGCCTTGCAGTGCTCATTACGTTCCACAACGCTTTGTAGGTTGGATTGCCCGTTGAATCATCAATGATTTCTTCCGCGTAGTCTGCCGAATCCTGTCCTCACATGCTGGGTGGTTTGACGTCAAATCCTGTCCTCACCGAATGGTTTGACATCAAGTCGGTTACCCACGCCTGGTTTAGCCAGCCAGCCACATCTGTTACCCGGCGGGTGGCCGCTGTCGAATGCTGACAACTACTAGGAGCCACAGGCGTGAGCTAAATGTCAGGCTCGGACCAGTGGGAGATGGGCCCTGAAAATGACGTGACAGTCATCCTTACCAAAAGGTACTACCAATGCCTGACACACCAGGACCCCCCCCCTCCCTCTCACCCAAGAGAGTTCAAAAATAATTTGGAGGTGATGAAATTCTGTCAAAGGATATCGAGCTGTGTCAGAGAGAGTTCTATTAGTAAAATTAAATGGAAGACCTTTTAAAATAAATATCATTCAAGTATATGTCCCAACACGTGAATGCAGTGAATAAAGTATAGAGGAATTTTATAACGACATGGAGTCTGCTTTGAAGAATTGCAAAACATCAGAAATAAATATCATAATGGGTGATTTCAACGCAAAAATAGGAAAGCAAAGCGATGGATGCAGTGTAGGCAACCATGGTTTGGGAGAAAGAAATGAAAGAGGATACAGACTTGTAGAATGGGCAAAAGAACAAGAAATGGTTGTAGGAAACACCTGGTTTAAACAGCATCCTAGAAGATTATGGACATGGAGGAGTCCAGACAGCAGGATTAAAAACCAGATAGATTACATCCTGATTAACAGAAGGTTTCGAAATGCGTTAACAGTCGTAAAAACAGTTCCAAATGCAGACTGTTACAGTGATCACATATTAATTACAGGCACATTGAGGGTAAAGTTAAAGAAAGTCAAGTATATAGCAGGAAACCCTAAATATGACTTGTGCAAATTGAAAACTGACAAAGAAATACAAGATAATTTTAACATAGAAGTAAAGAACAAATTCGATTTATTGTCTGATCTAGAGATCCTATTTCAAGATGTAGATGATCAATGGGAAATGCTGAAGAATTCAATCAGTTGTGCAGCAGAAAAAACTATTCCAAAATTAAAGAAAGTGGGCCGTAAGACATGGATGACTGAAGAAATTTTACAACTAATGGAAACAAGAAGACAGAACAAAAATAATCCTGCTAAATATGAAGAAATTCACAGAAAAGTCAGAATCTTATGTAGGGAGGCAAAAGAAACATGGGTTGAGAAAAACCGCGAAGAAATTGAAAAACAACACAACAGTAAAAATGCGAAATTAATGCACAAAAGAATCCAGGAGCTTACTAATCAAAGAACATGTACATCAGCAGGCTGCCTAAAGACAAAAGATGGAAGAGTCATAATAGAAAAAGATCAGATCTTACATGTATGGTCAGATTACGTGAAAAACCTTTATGACGATAACAGAGACGAACACTACGATGTTCAAAATAATAATGAAGGACCAGCAATCTTGAAGATGGAGGTTCAGAATGCTCTTAACCATATGAAATCTGGCAAGACCCCCGGTTCAGACATTGTCACAACAGAAATGATTAATGCTTTAGAAGAATATGGAATAGATAAAGTTACCAGTCTGCTTAATAGAATATATGATACTGGAAATATACCTCATGAATTATGTAATTCTGTATTTATTGCAATCCCAAAGAAATCAGGAGCCTTGGAATGTTATCAACATTGAACATTTAGTATAATGAGTCACATCACGAAGATTTTGCTAAGAATTATCATTCAAAGAATTAGGAGGAAAATACAACCTGAAGTAGGTGGAGAACAATGTGGGTTTGTAGAAGGAAAGGGTACAGTAAATGCTATATATTTACTGCGAACCGTAATTGAACGATCTATAGAAGTAAACAAAGATCTACACCTTTGCTTTATTGACTACACAAAGGCTTTCGATAAAGTGAGACATGTCGACATGATAAGGATGATTGAAGATCTACAAATTGATGGAAAAGACCTTAGACTTGTAAAAATCATATATTGGAAACAACAAGCTGCCATAAGATTTGATAATGAAGTAGGCCAATATCAGCCTATCAAGAGAGGTGTGAGACAGGGATTGTAATGTCTCCAGATCTGTTTTCCCTGTACAGTGAAAATATTTTCAGAAGATATGGAAGGAATCAACATTGGGGGACTATACATCAATAACATTAGATATGCAGATGATACAGTCTTGATTGCAGAACAGGACCTTCAACATTTAGTAGATGCGGTTGTTACACACAGTGAACAACGAGGGTTAGAATTAAATTGTAAGAAGACAAAGATTATGGTCGTCACTAGGAAGAACGAAATACCACAATGTAATATACAAGTAAATGGGAATATTCTTCAACAAGTGAATAGGTACAATAATCTCAGAACAGTCATAACATCTGATGGGAGATGCCTTGAAGAGATTAGAACAAGAATCGCCATGGCGAAAGTAGCCTTTAGCAAGATGAAAAATATACTGACCAATAAAAAGATGTCAATTGAAACGAGAAAATTGACAATGAGCAGTCAAGCTAAAAAACATCTGATGGCTGTAGAAATGTGGTTTCTGAGGAAAATGCAAAGAATGCCATGGACAGACAGAAAAACCAATGACCAAGTACTACAGGAAACAAATGACAGTCAAAATATGTTGGACATGGTATGAGAAGAAATGAATTGGAGAACTTGGTGACAACTGGTAAGATCGAGGGGAAACGACCAAGGAGAAGACCTAGAAGCAAATGCCTGGATGGCTTGGCCACGTGGCATGGTCGAGACAGAAACACTGAGCTGATCCACGAATCTGGTGATCGAGTGAGATGGCAAAACATGACCGCCCACGCTTACCGGCATGACACATGATGGATGGATGGATGGATGGACAGGTTCCAATCCAGGTCTGTAACTATAGCTTTCAATGTTTGTGTTGTCTACTGTGTTCACTAATCCCCACTTCCTTCTTCTACTTCTATAAGCGTCAAACAATACGTGTGTGTTTATTTATGTTTTTCAGAGACAGATAAAATATAGCAAATTAAGTCTTAGAGACATGACATAGACAGATAAAATATAGCAAATTAAGTCTTAGAGACATGACATAGACAGATAAAATATAGCAAATTAAGTCTTAGAGACATGACATAGACAGATAAAATATAGCAAATTAAGTCTTAGAGACATGACATAGACAGATAAAATATAGCAAATTAAGTCTTAGAGACATGACATAGACAGATAAAATATAGCAAATTAAGTCTTAGAGACATGACATAGACAGATAAAATATAGCAAATTAAGTCTTAGAGACATGACATAAACAGATAAAATATAGCAAATTAAGTCTTAGAGACATGACATAGACAGATAAAATATAGCAAATTAAGTCTTAGAGACATGACATAGACAGATAAAATATAGCAAATTAAGTCTTAGAGACATGACATAGACAGATAAAATATAGCAAATTAAGTCTTAGAGACATGACATAGACAGATAAAATATAGCAAATTAAGTCTTAGAGACATGACATAGACAGATAAAATATAGCAAATTAAGTCTTAGAGACATGACATAGACAGATAAAATATAGCAAATTAAGTCTTAGAGACATGACATAGACAGATAAAATATAGCAAATTAAGTCTTAGAGACATGACATAGACAGATAAAATATAGCAAATTAAGTCTTAGAGACATGACATAGACAGATAAAATATAGCAAATTAAGTCTTAGAGACATGACATAGACAGATAAAATATAGCAAATTAAGTCTTAGAGACATGACATAGACAGATAAATATAGCAAATTAAGTCTTAGAGACATGACATAGACAGATAAAATATAGCAAATTAAGTCTTAGAGACATGACATAGACAGATTCTCTTGCAGATATAAATAAACATATAATTCTGTGGTACAGATTTACATAAAATATAACACACTCTCTTGAAAACTGTATTAAAATATCGCATGTGTCTTAAAGACACAATTAGAACATCACCACACATATCTTGAAGACATCATTAGAATATCACAGGGACGCTTCGGGGTCCTGGCTAACGTAGTAAGATCGCTGATTCCTCCGAAGTCGGAGAGTGTCTGCCTGCACGGCGAGGAACCACCAGTCTGCACACCAATAAACCAGACATGGGTCAACGGATACTCACGCAAACCTCAGGTCCTGTGTGACATCACACTGTTGTTGTCAACAGGATGTCTTCATCCGACATACAGGCCTTCACGCTGGAGTTCACAGCCAGCGAACGCAAGCAAGGAAGCAAGCAAGAATATCACAAATGTCTTGATGTCTTAATTAGAATATGAAACCACAAATGTATTGAAGGCATATTGAGAATATGAATATGGCTTGAAGCCATAATTAGAATAACACAAATTCTTTTGAAGACATAATTGGAATATCAAAAACTATCTTGAGGACATACTTAGTATATCACAAATGTCATGAAGATATTGTTAGGATATTACAACCTCTTTTGAAGACAAATAGAATATTCACAAACTCTCCTGAAGATTAATTGGAATATCACAAACTGTTTTGAAGACAATTAAAATATTTCAAATGCCTTGATTGATTGATTGATTGATTGATTGATTGATTTAGGAACCGACATCACAGCATTCGGGACATTCCCATAAGCGCTCCGTCCCCATCCTCATTCTAATTATGTCTTCAAGGTATGTGTGGTCATGTTCTAATTGTGTCTTCAAGACACATGGGATATTTAATTCAAATTCCTTGAAAACATAAATAGAATACCACAAACTCTCTTTAAGTTTAAAAAAAAGTTAATTACATATCCTTTACATGACGTCGCAGTCAACCCCAGCATTCTTTTGGTCGTTTGTGATTTCTATACAAGTTTACGTTCAGTAGTATGCCATTGCTTTCTAAACGAGCGACATTCATAACTGTATGAAACAAACGCAAGGTAGTCTGCTTCCATATCGCCAGCAACTGTGTTCCGACGCCTGATTGCGAATTGCTCCCGTAAGCTTTTCACCACAGAGCCGGTCTTCTTTTCAAGACATAATTTTAAAAAATGACAATCTCTCTTGAAGATAAAATGAGAATATCACAAACTCTCTTGAAGACATAATTAGAACACCACACGTTATTTGAAGACATAATTTGAATACAACACACTCTTGAAGACATAATTAGAATATCGTAATATCTCTTGACGACATTATGAGAATATCACAAACTATCTTGGAGACGTCATTAGAATATCACAAAAACTGTAGAAAACATAATTAGAATATCGCAAATTCTGGAAGTTATAATTATAGTATCACAAACAGATAAAACATTACAAACAAATAAAACATCTCAAACATTCTTGCAGACATAGATTCCATACCCACAGTGTGTCTTGCAGCTATAAACTTTATCTGAAGGCACGGCTTTGAATACAACAGTGCTAGATCAGAGAAAGTATAGATAGCAATGGAAAACCAATCTTATTTATATAACAACACTGACAAACATGTTTACATATTTATATCAAAATAACATTGACACACGGGTTTCTATATTTATATCACAACAACATTGACAAAATGATTTTTATATTTATATTACAACAGCATTGATAAACAGGTTTTCTGTATTTGCATAATAACAGCGTTGACAGATATGTTTCTATATTTATATCCGTCCGTCCGTCTGTCCGTCCGTCTCTCTCTCTCTCTCTCTCTATCTCTCTCTATCTATCTCTCTCTCTCTATCTCTCTCTCTATCTCTCTCTCTATCTCTCTCTATCTCTCTCTCTATCTCTCTCTCTATCTCTCTATCTATCTATCTATCTAATCTGTCAGTCCGTCCGTCCGTCTGTCTGTCTGTCTGTCCGTGCGTCCGTTCGTCTGTTAAAGATGAAATACACGTGCTACGAAACATCAGGTACCAAAGTTCGAGGGTTGGTGCAAATTCACTACTTAATCATGACCCCGTGACGTTGCATCCACACAATCAATACTGTACTAGGACTAGATTGCCAACTATATAATGCCGTGCAGATCACAGCACTCACACCCTTCACACAAACTCTAAGCTGCACCAACTTGATCTATTCTACAAGTATTCTTCTCCAGGAATCCGCCATAAGCTTCAGGCGTATCTAAAGATGGGTGCAACAATGTGGATCCTCGTATGTTCAGTGTCTACGGCTGTCCTTCTGGCTCCTGTGACGGCTGTGTGTCCGTATAATGTTGAGGTAAGAAGTGTGCCCGTGTGACTGGTTTGGGTAATATTTGGTTATACTACGTTATTGGTTGAGTAGAGCCAAGATCCGACATCATAGCCCTTGGGGCATTCCCATACACGCTCCGCCTTCAATTCAACAACCAGTGAAGGGTTCCAATAGTAATGGTACCAGTTGCAATCTGGTTATGTGTCCGTTTGGTTTCTCTTCGGAGAATTGAGTGTCGGCCAAATCATCTGTTGGTCTATTTGTTCTTCCACACAGTACACACACACACACGCACGCACGCACGCACGCAGACACACACACACACACACACTCACGCACACACACACTCACACACACACCCACCCATCCACCTACACACACACACACACACACACTCACACACCCATCCACCTACCCACCCACCCACCCACACACATACCCACACACACACCCACCCACCCACCCACCCACACACACACACACACACCCATCCACACACAATCAATCCGTGATGATAGACATTATATTCATTATCGATATTATCACAGTGGAAGAAGCTCCAGATATTACAGAAGAATGCTAAAATACCGAAGGACGGCACATTACACAATCTACATGTCTCGGCGACACCCTAAGACATACAGACACGACAAGGAGACTACATAGCAATATGCTGAGACAAGAAGACGTGTGTAAGTCAAGGGCTACATTTAAACAGACAGACAGACAGACAGACTTACAGACAGACAGACAGACAGACAGACAGACAGACTTACAGACAGACAGACAGACAGGGGTCGTTCATTTGAAACCCGTTCCAATGGCTTTATTACAAAAGCATGAAAGAAACATTAATAGGTGTGATAGAATTAAACAAAGCATTCATTTTGAATGAATTGTGCACCATGGGTTGGTCAGAAGAAGACGCCGTAGGCATTCAGGCAAACATCCCATTGCTTAGGTAGGCGGCGAATGCGGCAGCAAAAACGGGTTGTGGTTGCTCACTGAACCAAGTGTTTACCGCGTTCATTACGCCTGCATCTGTGTGAAATCGTTACTCCTTGAGACATTTTTTAGAGGTGGGGAAAATGCATGTGTCATAGTAAGTAGTATGTAATAGTATGATAGGCTTTCATTTTTTCATTCTTTTGTTCTTCTCGTCCGGTCGACACCTTTTGATAAAGTCACAGGAGATCTCCTTGACTATATGTTGTGTTTGTGAATGTGTTTGTTTTCTAATTAAGGCTAATCGCCGCAATGTCCTATATGTGTCGTAAATCTGTTATGTAAAGCTGCACTACTTTGTGTCACTTTATATTGTTATGAAAGGTACATGCAGTGCATAATTGGTGAGGCTCAGTTCAGAACATGAAATACTTTCTTAGATGCACTTATGTGTCGTCACAACAAGCCTTAAGACAAGGAATCGTGACAGGTCAAATCACTTGTAAAGTGAAAAAGTAAAGATGGCGGTACGGGCTAGGAGGTCTACGACTAACAACTTCAAAGCCTATATGAGAATCCGATCATCAGAAGCCCGTGTGGGTTTCCGTTATATATCTAATGAAAAGTCACCAACTGTATATAATAATGGCTATTAGTACTGTCTGTAGTGGATGGGACTTAAATACGATCATCATATCAATGGCGATGTGTTAGGGTTACAAAACTCTTCTTCGGCTGTGTGGTGGTGTACAGATGGTCACATGGTCGCATGTCTAAAGAACACATCCAAAACTCGTGTTTTAGAGGGATGCTACAGAGAAAACGGTGTTCTGGTTGCTGTCGAAGCAGGGGACCTAACTCGTGATGAATACCATGTTCAGGAGTGATTCTGCTACCGAATCAGCAGGGCATCGGAAGTTTAAAAGGGTCTCCCTTCTTTCGCTTTTCTATGTCCAGGTCTTTCCAGTGTCACCGAGTAACACCAAAGAACATCCTGGCCCCAGTACAACCCAAAACGGTCTCGAAAGCAGCAAACGGACGTGTAAACAATTCATCACATTGGTCGACTAACCCTTTCTCATAGACATAGAGGAGAACTGTGAGCGCCTATACCAGACTAGGGGATGTCGTAACTGTATGTAACATCTAGCGGGTCATACAATATTACACACGAACACAACAAGCTACCCCGGTTCAATCTTAGGTATCTCGTGTAACATGACTCTTCACGTGCTGGCCTGACCAGCGAAGTCATTACGGCTCAAATCAAGCATTTACACTTTTACACTTTTTCATTACCTCTCTATGTGGCCTTACGGGTCTTTCCATCTTGCCCCAGAAACCCATTTCCAAGACCAATATATGTTTTTCAACTTGTCTGCTCTTTGTTCTGTGTTTCACAGCCATACAAAAGTACAGATTCTATGTAACACTTCAGCATTCAAATAAGAAAATATGTTAGCCAAAATATTAAAAATGTTGGCTAAATCCAAACATATCTCGACCAAATTTATAAAAAGTAAGAAAAAATATTGACCAAAGGTGAAAAAACATCGGCCAAAGAGAGAAATGTCTCAGCCAAACGTATAAAATGTAGGAAAATTGTTAGTCAAATATGAAACAATATTGCCCAGATAGGAAATAATGTTAGCCAAATAGGCAAAATGTTGGCCAAATACAGAATGATCTCAAAAAACTTATAAAAACTAGCGAAACAAAAGTTGGTCGAATTAAGAAATATTTAACTCAAATTTATAAGGAGAAAGACAAAAATGTTAGCCAAATCAACCAAAAAGGCTGACCAAACTTATAAATAGCGCGTCCAAACTTATAACATGCATGAAAATTTGTTAGCCAAAGGTGAAAAATATCGACCAAGTAAAGAAATATCTCATCCGAACTTATAACAAGTAAGAAAATATGCTAGTAAAATAAAGGAAAATGTCGACCGAAGTAATACAATAGGCAAAACGATGGACAAGCTTATAAATACCTTAACCACGCTTATAAAAAGTAGAAAAAAATATTGGCTAAGTAAAAAATAACTCATCCAGACTTATAAAAAGTAGAAAAATGTGTTAGCTGAATGGGGAAAATATTTGTCAAACTAAGAAACATATCGACCGAAGCAGGAAAATACGTGAATCAAAGTATAAAACGTTTGCTACATACATAAATATGTCGACCAAACCTATAAAACTTTCCGCAAACTTATGAAAAGTAGGAAACTTTGTTAACCAACGGTGAAAAAATGTCGTCCAAACTTATAAATTCTCCGTTAAACTTATAAATAATAGGAAAAATTTGTTAGCTAAATGGGCAAAATATTGGTCAAATACAGAAAGATCTCAACAAACTTATAAAGAGTAGGGAAACAACTGTTGGCCGAATTAAGCAATATTTCACTCAAATTTAATAACTACATTCTCAACAGGACGCGGTGAACCCCTATGGTTGGTTGTGAGATGGATTTTGTGCGAGGAGGGTGTACCCCCCACTTTGTATACGAACAATTTCGAGTTGCCCAGGCCGAATACGATAGCCGGGCAGAGAAGCATGCGTGGGTAGATCTTGGGGATCTTGAACGGCGGGCTGCCGAGTGGAAGGGCCCGTCTACTATCTTGGGCCATATTTCGCACGAGACGGCAGCCGTGTTGGTCTCCCCAGAGTATGCAGAACTGTATGTTGTGGGTTGTGGTGGCAGATATGTGTTTTGTATCCCAGGTGGGTTTGTGGCCTCCTAGGTATGCCGCCCAAGGTATTCTATTTGCAAATGGTTGTTAGCACGGCCAGGCGAGCCTTCTTTTTTGTGGTTTGAATATCGCCGAGGCGGCAGAACATTGGGGATTGTATTTTCTCGAGCTCGGTGGGCCCACCAAGTCTGGCAACTTCTGCGGTGAGAACAGAAACAGACACACGGGCATATAGACAGACAGACAGACACAGAGACAGACAGACAGACATAGAGACAGACACACAGACAGACACAGAGACAGACACAGAGACAGAAAAACACAGAGACAGATACAGACAGACACAGAGACATACAGGCACACAGACACAGATACAGATAGACGCACAGATACACAGACACACAGACAGACAGATAGACAGACAGACAGACAGAGAGACACAGAGACAGACAGAGAGACACATATACAGAGACAGACAGACACAGAGACATACAGGCACACAGACACAGAGACAGAGAGATGCACATATACACAGACACACAGAGACATACAGACAGACAGACACAGTCAGACACACAGGCAGACAGACATAGAGACAGACAGATACAGAGGCAGACAGACACACAGACGCGGAGACAGATGCAGAGACACAGAGACAGACACACAGACAGACACACAGACAGACACACAGACAGACACACAGACAGAGAGACAAACAGACACCAACACATAGACACACAGACACACAACCAGACAGAAGGGTACCCCTAGCACCCATACGCACCTCCCTTGGTTCGGCGCCCAAGGGTGACAAGGTTTCTTGAGGAAATGCGCACGGTCCTGTGTCTGGAAGGTGGGTGCGGCCATTCCACGGGATGGAGCATTGTGAGGCGGCTCATCCTGTGTTGGTTTCTAGACCAAAGAGCTTGATGAACATGCGCTCTATTTCACGCTCTGTGGTGATATGTCCATAGGCCCTGGTGGTAACACCATCGGCGCAAATCCATCTTTTTGTGTCCATGGGGCTGAGGCATGGGGCTGAGGGAGGTTTTATTCATCTCATAGACCCCGATCTGGTGGCCCTTGCTTCGTATGGCTATCTGTGTGTGCTTGTATTCACGCCGGCCGAACAGACTGTCCTTATACAGTTCATGCCTGAGGTCCTTTTTCACAACTACTCTGGAGACGCCTTTGGCTTTCTTGATGTTGGTGGCTTCTAGGATTGAGTACATCTTTGGTCTGAGGCCGATGAACTCACCTATGGGACGGCTGCAGCATTCGTCTTTGAATTTGCCGACCACCTTTTTGTTTGCTGTCGAATAGTTGGGGTGGTCTCGTGGGTAGTCTGAGAAGTCGTACCAGTCGGGGTGGGCTTTCATGTCTGCGTACACATCATCGGTCTCCACCTGGAACAGTAGAGAGTCTGTGTCGGTGTAGCAAAGCTCGAGTCTATTGCTGTATTGTGGTTTGAGTTTGTTGTACCAGAAGCTATACATGAGGTGCTTGGACAGGTCTAGGATGGCTTGCCCACAGTAGACTGGTTTGTCCAACCGGACTCTGGTCTTGGTACTGTGCACAGCAATCAACCCACCATCAAAGATGGTACGTGATTCGAAGATTGGGGCAGGCTATCAAACGTCGGAGTCGGTCGGTCTCTGTGGTTCGGACTAGGTCGACTCTGATACGTTTGCGAACGTTCTCCATGCTCTTCCCAAAGACCGCATTATTCATGAGTTTGAAGAAGTCCTTCTCAAATTCTGACTTGGCCTGGGCTCGTAGGGTGGTGTTCATTTCTATGTATGGCTTCATCCATGGGGATTGATTGAACTTGATGGCTCTGTGGATCTTGGTGACTTGTAGGCCGAGGCTGTGATAGAGCTTGAGATTGCGGTAGTGGACGATGTACCGCTCCTTGTTGCGGAGGTTGGGGACTAGCTTTGTTTGCTCCGTGAACTCCCCCCCCCCCCCAATTCGTTCTGGAGCATGTGTTGGTAGTCGCTCAACCACCACTCTGGAGTGGACATCGTTTCTGGAGCTAGTGGGTAATCACTGGGGGCTTCATGTAGATGCTCTGGGTACTTCATATCCACCTCAACAAGCCAACCCTCGGCTGTGTCGTCTGGTGTGCTCAGTACCTCCTCGAGGGTTGGGCTGGCCCATTGGAACCCGCTGGTGGGGAGGTATTGCATCATCGCCCAGCCGTACAGATTATTCGCGTCGAGATACATGATCCATGATTTTGGGTTTTGGGGGTTATAGTCTGGGGTCATGGGATTGTTGGCCTTCGCATACCGCTTCGAGACCATGGCCACACCCCCTCGGAGGCCATTCTCGACAAAGAGGTGCATATCCGGGTCGGTCAGGAGCTCGAGTTGTACCTTCGTCTTTTTTAGGAGTGCGTCCCAAGCTAGACCAGGCACACTGATGTAGTGGGGCGGGTCGAGCCTATACTCTCGCATACAGGTGTCTCGGAATGCTTGGAAGACATCAGCTAGCAAGAGGACGTCTGTTTTCAGGTACAAGTTGTGGTAGTCTCCGAGTGTTTTGCAGCCGAACTCCTGCCACACTTTCTGGGCGTGGGCGTAGTCAGCGTCGCTGATTCCTTCCCGAGTGAGCTTGCTGTAGAAGGCCTCTTTGGGTGGTAGGTGGTCTTCTGCGAACCGCTCGGTACTATCCATGTACTCGTAGGGGTATACACCCTTGCGGAGGAGGAGATGTGAGCCGCCATGTTTTATGGTTGCCTTGAACTTACCCTCCAGTATTGACCAGGGGGTGCACTTCTGGGCGATGGCTGTGCATGCCTTACATCTTCCACTTGTGATTACATCTCCTTCTCGTTCGAGGTGCTCTATAACCACTGGCTTGCCACAACAGAATGGTGCCAGCTCACTTAGATTTCCAACCAGGGTGTCTAGGGAGCTGTTCAGAAATTGGAGACTGTCGATGAACTGCAGCTGTCCGATGGTGAAGGAGGCGTACTTCTCCATGTTGTTCGGTATGCAGGTGATCTTTGCTCCATCCACCTCTTCTGTTGTCCACTTACCATTCTTCTTCTTGTACACGGTTCTCTTTCCCCAATCCATCTTACCCGCTGCCTGTATAATGAGGTGAGAGTCGTACCCTCTCAGATTGTGGAAGACTACTGGTATCCTCAGCTTGTTTTTGGAGATGCGCCATGATAGATTGCAGGCGTTGTGGGCTGCTCCTCGGTATCTACCGGTAATGTGGCAGTGGTCTCTCACCTTGTGCTTCCCCAATGGCTCATCACAGATGTGGCAGATGGTGGCTGTGGCGAAGTCTTCGAAGTCTTTCTCACCCATCCTCATTAGGGCTGGTCGTTGTAGACTGTTGCGGATGGTGGCCCACTCTCGCCACATATACTGGAGAAATTTGCTGGTGGCGTCCTCTCCCCGGTAAATCACTGGGTCTGTGGTGTGGCCGTCAGAACGTACAACGATGTAGCTGAAACCACATGCAGGTTGTTCGGCTAGCTGTCGTGTGTTGCTTTGGCTTGGGTCCATCGCTGCACCATGTACAGGAACATTCAGCGTCTCGAAGTCTGCGTATATTATGTATGGCACCCGCATCTGTCTTTGGTATAATTTGAATTTCATGATGTTCTTTCCCTCCTCTGGCATGACATTCACTTGACATGCCTTGTTGATGCCTTGACAGAGTGGCTCATGCTGGGTCAAGAGGTACTGGGTGGAGTATACGTGGAGGCAGTTGAGGCATGGGTACTTCTTCCCCTCGTACTTGCTGTTTTTGTGTAGCAGGCGTGAGATGAGCTTGATCCAGACGTAGTGTTTGGTGTCGCCCTCACTCAGAAGTAGGAGGTTGATTTGGTTTCGCTTGTGGGTGGATTTCCGGAGTATCGTTGGTCCCTTGTCCCACCCGAAGACGTTGATGGCTATGGTGGGATTTTGGTTTTCGAATTTGTCGATGCTGGTCAGTTGCACTGGGAACTCGATTCCTTCGAAGTTTAGCTCACCTAGGTGGCTCCTATAGTTGTATAGTTTGTCTACATTGTTGGGTGCTGGGTAGAGGGCTGAAAGAATGGCCCACTCGAAGCAGCGGTTGTCCTCGTTCTTCACATTCACCACCGTGCGTGGTGGGATTGCCTTGGGTGTTGCGAAGTAACTGGAGCCGCGGAATGGTTGATATCGTGAGAGGCGGAGGTCTAGCTGTAGGCACTTTTCAAACTTCCAGCCCGAGCCTGATCTCTCAAACTCTTCAACGTCGTGGAGTATCTTGGCCTTGGCTAGTTCCAGCCCCCTATCAATATCACCGGTGTGCAAAACCTCAAAGTTGTGGCTACCATGATATGTGTCTGCGTGTATAATCTCGCCATCTTTGCTTCTACTCGAATACCTAGCATGTAGACATATATACATTTTGACGCCGCCATACCTCTCCAATGCTGTCTCTATGAGTGCTTTGGTGGATGGGAACATACGATCAAGGAATCCTCTAGTGTCTGGGTGTATGTGCCACTCTGGTACCGTCGCCCGGTAATCCACCAAACCCCATGCATCCTCACGCACGACTCTATATTCCAATGGCTTGTTGTATGACAGGTAGCCTGTCTCAAGTGGCCCTGGTTGGTCGGCGGTTGGTTGGATGGGGTGCTCTGCGGTTGGTTCGCGGCGGGATGTGCGTGGTTTTGGGATGGGGTGCTCGGCGGCTGGCTAGCGGGGCAAAAAGATTGTGCGTGGTTTTGGGATGGGGCGCTCGGTGGCTGGCTCGGCGGCTGGCTCGCGGCGCAGGATGGATGTGCGTGGCTTTGGGATGAGGCGCTCGGCGGCTGGCTCGGTGGCTGGCTCGTGGCGCAGGATGGGGCGTTCGATGACTGGCTCGCGTGGTGGTACAACAACTGGTCTACGTTGGGCCCCATATCGTAGGGTGGCGGTAGTCTCAGCTTCAAGTTGTTCCCACTCCTGTGCGCGTTGCGCCTCATCCTGGACCTGTCCTCGGAGTGCTGGATATCGCCCGGTGGTGGCGGCTCGCTCAAGTCGGACTGTGCGAACCCAATCACCCGCCTGGGCTATTTCCCTCTCGAGGACGGCTTTCCTTCTCCCACTGTATGGCATCTCATACTTACGTGCCGGTTTCCGTAGTTGTTTTACTGTTGGCATAATTTCTCCGGTACGAACTATAGTTCTCCCAGTCTCTAATAGGCTGGCAAAAAATGGTTGGCTCTCCGGTACGGATTATAGTTCTCCTAGTCTCTAATAGGGTGACTAAAATTATGTGATCCTAGCCAAACGTCGAACCTCTGCTTTGTACAGCTTTATATGTTTCTGGTACCAAGTCCGGCGGTTCTTGCGATTATATCCACAATCTAGGCACAGAGATAGGTAGTTGATGACCCCCCTTCCACAGATTTGACAGGGCTTTGTGTATGACCCCTTTCGCATTTGAGCTAGGTGGACCTTACAATGTTCACCAATACAGCGCCGACCGCATAACGCTGTGGAGTATGAGCGCAACCACTGACATGTGTTCTTACCTAGACCCATCTTGAATGGTATGTTATATAATAGCACACCTCTCTAATAGTGGTTTCAATATGTATATCTATGTAGGCGGCGGGAAAAAAAATATGCCAACCGTAAAGCAGCTACAACAACAAGCACGTGAGTCAACAGATAATAACATATCTCTCTAATAGATATTTCAGTGTGCCTGCCCTGGCCTTGGGGTCCCATCAATGGTGCCCCTACCGCCCTTATACACCTCGCACCCTTGGGGTCTCAACATTCGTGGTACCCCCACTTCGCTCCCCCACCCCATCAATGGTGCCCCTACCACCGTTATACACCTCGGACCCTTGGGGGTGGGGGTCCGAGGTCCTCCACTAATCAAACATGTGCTGGGGTGTGTTTGGGTGACCATGACGCTACCATAACCATCGGCGTGCAGGGTACCCCCTCGCTAGATCTCAAACCGCTATTATACACCTACTAGAGCAATGAAGTTAAAAGAGGTTAACTCACAAAGAGAAATGTTTACTCAATCAGAAGACGACAGTCTATATCCTTTAGACATGTCACGAGAAGAGAAGAGTTGGAGTATGTCATCAATAGGAAAGTTGAAGGAGATGCAGAGGGAGAAAGATATATATATATATATATATATATATATATATATATATATATATATATATATATATATATAGAGAGAGAGAGAGAGAGAGAGAGAGAGAGAGAGAGAGAGAGAGAGAGAGAGAGAGAGAGAGAGAGAGAGAGAGAGAGGATGTTGGATAGTTTGACACTATGGCATAGAATATCATCAATCTCAGAATTGATTGACAGAAGAGGAGGTATTACAGTGTAGAGATGTTACACACAGGTTATAAGGCACGTGATCGTATAGGACACAAGTCTCCGTTGTTTATAACATTCTTTATTTGTCGAATCGTTCCACTACAGCATAATGATGGTATGTTCAAGTTCTGGTGTTTACCTACTTTCCTGCTAGCTGACCCCAAGTGACGTGTGTCCCAGCCTAGATACACTTCTTCATTCGTGCACACACGTTCACTAGCTATGGTTTTCCCACTAGTCAAGGAATGCGCAGCATTCCTTAACTCTTTACTCCTAAGCTACTCTGTTACAATACCTCCCCCTTCTTCAAGGAGAATTTTTTTCCTGAAAAAATCTCAACCCAACTCTTAACCCCCTTAAACTATACATCTCTATATACAATAACAACAATTCCATATAATTCTTAACTCAATTCTCATTTCCCTATCTCATCATAGCCAATTGCTAACCATAGACAATAATACCGAAACTCTCTACAAACTCGTTATAAAGTTCTCCAGAAAACTCTCTACAAAACTCTCCATAAAGTTCTCTAGAAAACTCGCTACAAACCTCTCCATAAAGTTCTCTAGAAAACTCCCTACAAAACTCTCCATAAGCGAACCGCTTTTAAAATTTAACCATCTAAATTATGATTGACAAAACTGAAGATATTCCCCCTTATCCTTTATTTCTCACTTATTCATTCTCACATTCTCACTATTCTAGGATAGACAGAAAAATAGTTAGATTGGGTAGTTAGATTTGGTAGGTGCGCACCTAAAAATAATAAAAGTAAGGAAAAAGTAAGAAGTAATCACCTTTCTATTCCCATACATTCTCAAAACTTTATAAAAATAAAGTTCAAAATTTATCTTCAGTTTCCGTCAATAATAATTGTTATTATCAAAAATATATGTTAATCCAAAACTACCAGCTTTTGTATTATTCACCTCGTCAAGTTCAAGTTTACCATTCCTTCAAACAAAAAAAAACTCCAAATTATTAGTATACTGTTAAGTACAGTCTTCTTCTTCCAATATCTATTATTTAAATGCCAAAACTCAACCTAGCATTCCCCCCCCCCCCCCCCCATATTCTCCCATTAACGCTGTTCAACCCAGCTCCTAGTTTTAACCCAATCATTTACATTGCGACGACTCAACTACTTTAAGTCATCTGTTTCCCCCCAAAAAAAACACTTCATTTTTCTTCTAACTGAACGTCAAACTATTAATCATTTAAACACACTAGGTTTAAA
>JACEFZ010007318.1:0-23815 GCA_014155875.1 Cepaea nemoralis | reverse complement strand
TTAAAAACAAAAGAATTTGGGCGTGGCCCGGCGGGAAAATTATTTCGGGAAATTTTTGGCCCCGCCTGCTGAAAAGGTTGACCACCCCTGCTCTACAGTTTTCAGTTTTTTATTGTCTAGTGTGTCTCTCTTTCCCACCTCTTTATTTTACTTTTTGTTGCCGATCAATATTGGGAATTATTGTTACCAGCTAGTTTTCATGTGTTGAATCCTTCTCCTCTTGAGGTGGGTTGGAGTTTATTGACAATAAAATACCTAAAACCTGTTAAGTCAACACGACTACCCCAGTTCTAATCCAAGCGAATCCCTACGCGCTGCTGAAAAGACGTGGCTTCTGGTCAACCCCTTCCGAAGATATGTGACTTTGCATTACCGTTAGCAAGTGGTTCTAAACGGGAACCCCCCCCCCCCCCCCCCCCGGGGGAAATTTTAGGGTTTCCAGGGGGAGGGGAGGGGGGAAATTAAGATTATTTCAAGATCGCATTAATACAAGAACCAGCTACTTGATGTTTTTCCATCTAAATTTTACGGTTCTGTACTTCTCGCTCTAATGAAATTCATTTTATAACGTAAGCAGACCCGCAAATCACGTTTTATGTAGATGTCTAGACTTTTTCTAGTATGTGTTATTAAATTTTTGTATATACTGTGTAAGGGTGGGGGAATTTATAGGGAGGAAATTCGAAAAGGGGGAGGGGGGGGGGGGATGACGTTCTGAACATATGGTAAAGGGGGGACATGAGCCAAAAAAGGTTGATAACACTGGTCTAGCACAACCAGCTGGTCTCTGAGTTTCTAGAGGGAAGCAGGGTTCTGGAAGAGCTGTACACCTGGTACTTTATTATGGATTGGGAGCTAACATCTCCACACCAAATTCACTCCAATAAATACCCGATGATTTCATGAATCCTAGAGGTCGGTATTTTCGTAGTAGCATTATCATTATACAGAATTAGTTTGTATCAATGTGCCTTTGTTTGTAAAAACAGCGAGTAATTTCACATCTGCAGGTCTCCCTGGCGAGGGAGTTTAGGACAGCTGTTCGTAATCCCGTATACCCACGTTCGAAACACAGCTTGCGCGAGATTTGGCAGCAGATCGCGTCGCGCTGGTTTCTTACGAGAAAGGTATGGGTGCCGGTCGTTCAGAAAGCAATGGCAAACTATTGATCGTAAAACTTGCCAACACATCAACAGCAGTTGAAAAATAGCTGGTGTTAACTGCAATGTCCTGTAAAAAGGGATAAAAAAATTCACATCTAGAATCTGCCGTGAATGTCTTAAATGACAACGTGAAATTATGCTCGAGCAATCAGTTTGTCAAACGTCTGCTAGCCGAGAGGTTCATCTCGCTGGCGCTTTAAGTTCCTGTTCATTCCCCCCCCCCCTCCCCCCCCCCCACACACACACACCGGTCAGTGGAACTTAAATGTTAACGTCACCTACAGCAAGCAATGACAAACTACTCAACGTAAAATTGTTTATGAACTCAACCTAGGGTTGATCGCAGCGTTCTGCAAAGGACATGCAACATTCTTTTAGTCAGTTTGTCAATTGTTTAATGTTTAGGACTGTTGTAACAAGTAGTTAGTGAAAGATTAAAATTATATTTAAGCAATATAAAGCAAATAAAGGGTCATATTCCACGTCTTGGGGCGTATTGGATACATGGACATCAGGGAATTAAGGAACCCGTCACAGACTTAAATAAATACCTCGCTCTGCAACAGACAGTAGACGAATTGAGCACGGAAGTCTGCTGGGAGCACGCTAAACATTTGAAGTGAATCATGGTTAGAAGTACTTAGAAATAGAGAAAGAAACCATAAAGCTGGGTGAACGCTGGGAACCCGTAAAACGATATAAGAAAGGAGAAGCAAGAAAGCTGTTTTAAACACTAGCAAAGCCAGGCTCCGAAAACCAGAGCCCAGGTAAATATGCAGAAGCAAATAAAGAAGTTAAAGCAGATAAAGGTAGATAAAAGGACAATATATAGACGACCTGGCAAAGAGGCAGAGAAGCAGCTCCGAAAGGAAACATGAGAGTCCATTTCAGCACCACAATGAAGAACGCAGGGAAGTATAATCAACCAAGTGGACAGATCAAAAACAGAAATGGGAAAAGTTCTCACTGACATTACGGTTCAATTACACAGATGGGCTGAATACTTTGAGGAACTCATAAATAACCAGTCCTTGAAAACCTTCCGTATATACAGCATGCAAAAGAACACGATTAATAGCGAGAAACCATCCAAGGCAGAGATTAGCAAAGCCATCAAACTACCGAAGGGTGAGAAAGCTGCTGGTCAAGATGGCATACCTGCAACTGCCATTAAAACTAACTAAACGCCTCAATAAATTATTGAATATAGTATTTAGCAGAGTCTAATAAACTGAAAAAATACAAGCAGACTGAAGAGAGGGATATCTAGTGAAGCTGCCGAATGAAAAGAACCTACAGGAGTGTGGAAATTATAGAGAAATAATGTTACTGTCAGTTCCTGGGCAGATAGTAAGCAGGATAATTCCGGAGAGATTACGAGATGCTATTGACAAACAACTAAGGGATGATCAGGTCGGCTTCAGACGAAATAGATCCTGCATTGATCAGATAGTTTCACTGTGCATAATACTAGAACAAAGCATGGAACTGAACTCATCACTTTATATTGAAATTGTGGACTACGAAAATGCCCTTTGTAGCATTGATAGGGAATCTCTTTGAAAATTGATGAGGCATTATGGAATACCGCGTAAAATCATTAACTTGGTAAAGGTGTCATGAAGGACACGGTCCTCCATGAGGGACAACTAACAGAGGCATTTGAAGTAAGAACAGGAGTGAAGCAGGGATACCTATTGTCACTCTTACTATTCTTACTGATTATAGACAGGATTATGAAGTTAGCGGCACGCTCTGCCTGAAATGGAATCCAATGGACTCCCGTGACAAAGTAACTCGATGATCTGGACTTGCTGACGACATTGCCCTCCTGTCTCACTGACGAAATCAGATGCAAGATAAACTAACAACACTAGATGGGAGGTCACAACAAGTGGGTTTAAAAATGCATAGTAAAAAGACAAAAATAAGGAGACTAAATACAGAAAATGATAACATGATCTCCCTTGAAGATACTTCACTTCAAGAGACATAATTATACATCTAGCTTATTTAGCAATGTAGACAAAGTGGGTGGAACAGATAACGATATCAGAATAAGAATACAAGTGGCTTTTATAACACAAGGAAATTAATGGAAGTTAAAGAAATTAAACTTAGCACAGAACGGACAATATTCAGTGAAATCCTTACTGTTGTATGGATCAGAAACATGAAAAACAGCGACAGCGATTACAAATAATTTACAAATATTCACTAATTGGTGGACTGAGTTGGTTTAGGACTTATACCCCATTGATTAGGGAAAGATGAGGGGAAACAGAGGGTATAAGAAGAACACACATAAAACAACCAAAGGATCATTATTTACATCTTGAGGCGTATTAGTTATATAGTGTGAACCCCTGTATCAGTATAGACCGATTGATAAGTTATGAGTTAATTTGCAAACGGTTGCTTTTATTTCCCAAAACATTTTATTTTACCCAATCGACTCGAAGTGAGCCCAGGTCAATTGTTAAGAAATCACCGCCTTGAGGAATGAAGAGGGCTGGAACTATGACCTGCCGGCAAGCATGCTAACCACTGCCGCAATGCGGCTCTTATAGCGACCTTAGCAACCTGTTATAAGTAGAATAAACCTGAGCGCACGTGAAATCGCAGCCATCTGCCACTTGAAGAATAGTTTACCAACGGAATATCTTCAAAAGAATAATAATTTCCTCCACTGTAAGATCGACTTCATTGCACCAGGTTTCATCTCACTGTGGCCCGATCTCTTTCCGCAAGTCTAAAGCGTCACGCGAAGCACGAATTCCGTAGCTCCAGTGACAACACCTCAGGAGCCACGGAGAAAATTCCAATCCTTAACCGAACAATATCCTCTGAATAGAAACCACTGCCCTTCCGAGCGCAAGGCTAGACTTTGCCACGGAGACTCTCAACCATGATCTAGGAGTAAGATACTGTGCCAGGCCTGGCTGCTCTTCCTTGGTGGTTTCTGATCACGTCGTGTCCTGGCATCTACGTGCTCCGATATCCTTTGCCAGTTTGATCCAGGCTCCAGGAAAACCCATTTATTCCCGCTGTTCGACGTGGACGCATGGCATAAGTTTTGCATGGGATTAAGTAATAGAATCGATTGTGAATTTAGAAAGCTTCTTTCTTTTCGCTTTGTGGCTAAGTGGCACTTTGTGACGACATTGAACCCGTTAAAGGTCGCGTGACCTGAATTTGTAGCTGCCATTTCCTAGCGAAGCGGGCCAGTAAGCGTAGTTGATAAGGAGCTACGATGCTACTGCCATGAGCGCTGTCTGTCGAAGGTTCAACGCCTACGGTTGTCTCGTTAAGTGAGGGAAATATTGGCCCCGTATTCTTCTGTACATTCATCATATTCATCCAGTGCCTTGCGGCTGGCGTGGGCAATCATGCCTCCACAAATTACAATCTCCGACGTCATGGATGAACTCGTGTGTTGACTCCCTTCCGTGCCATAACACAAGGCTGCCAAAAATATTCTTACGCAGTCTTCCTCTATCTCCATTTCTGCAAATCTTTCCAGTTGTCACAACATGTTCAAATTTTGTCTTCTCATAACATAGCCAAAAACGATCTTGTCTTTGCGACCCAACTTTCATTGAAACATCCCGAATGCTCATTTTGGCTGTCCAATTAATTTTCAGCATTCTTCTATAAAGTCACATCTCCAAGGCTTCCATGGACATTTTCGCCTATGACTGGACTTTCGTCCAGGACTCGCAGCCGTATGTTAAAAATGTTCTATGTAACATGCAAGAACTATTTTCTTGACTTTCAAGGACAGTGACTTATTGCACAAAATGTTCTTCATTTGATAGAATGCAGTTTTTGCTTGTCCTATTCTGCTATTTATCTCAGTGATGCATCTTCTGTCTGATGCTATCCATGTGCCTAGATATTTGAATTTCTGCACTTTCCCCCAAAATAACACCCTGTACTTAAATTGCACATGTAGGCACAATCTGTTTCTTTGATATCACTATGACTTCTGTCTTTCTATTATTCAAACTAAGGCCCATTTTTTCACTTTCTACAACTACTGTATGTACCATGTCCTGTAGTTCCTTTTGACTTGTTGCTATCAATACGATGTCATCAGCATAACATAAGTTATTTGTATTATGTCCACCAACTAGGATCCCTGACATATTTACTTTAGATCTCATTATATATTCACTGTACAATGAGAACAAATCAGGAGACAATAAACAACCTTGTCTGACGCCATTCTTTATACATTAAAATTCAGTCTTACAAAATGTGATGGCTCTGATACATCACAGATCCATCGCAGGTCCCTGTATCAGAGCATGTTTTTGTTTTGTGTATTTCCAAATGTTTATGATGTAATACCTTCTAATAAACGTTTTGTTTCGTTTTGTCATGACCATAAATGTTAAATATCCTTTTAATATCGCATGAAATGACGATATAGTTTGAAAACTAGAGAAATATTTAACCTTTAATTTGCAGCAGTAAATTAATCATCATCTGTTACGCGTACCTGATGATGATAGCTTTAACAATAACGCTGGATGTGTGATGAGTAGGAAAGTAAGATACTAGTTAGTTAGTTAGTTAGTTAGTCAGTCGAGGTTCCAACTTCACGGCAACGGATCGTCCCCATTATGCTCCGTGATATGTTTAAGAAACAATTTACAGTCTAAGTGACGTGTTTGTAGTTTACAAATCTGTATAAGTAGTTGTATCAGTGTTTATTTGTCTCCATATGCCAACGAAGTCTTTCCTCCACGTGGCAGATATAACTAGACACTCTCTTGTCTGGAACCCACAAGGCAAACGGGATAGCGGGAGATGTAGCAAAAAGAATTATAGACAGAGTTGAAAAAAACTGAGTGGGCATAGAGGGAACTGCAGGAGATAGCAAAAGATAGTACGGCTTAGCGTCTTTAGTTGAGAGTTTATGCCCCTATAGGGGAATAAATTTAAGAAGGAGAAGAATGAAGTCTTTCTGGTATTTAAACAACAGAACAACACAACATATATATATATATATATATATATATATATATATATATATATATATATAATATATATATATATATATATATGTATATATATATATATATATATATATATATATATATATATATATACGTATATATATACGTATATATATATATATATACTTCTACGACTCACTGAAAGCGGTCTATGGTCCTTCATCACCAGGCATAGTTCCCCTCCTCAGTGCAGATGGGGGAACATTGGTCACCGATAAGAAAGAAATCCTCCAACGCTGGGCAGAGCATTTCAGCAAAATCTTAAATGCAACTTCCTTCTTCGATGATGAAACCATCAACTGCCTTCCTCAAGTTCCCACCAATGAGACTCTTGATGACCTGCCAACCATAGTGGAAATAAACAAAGCCATCCAGCAACTCTCCAGCGGCAAGGCACCTGGTCCTGACTCCATCCCAGCAGAGATATACAAGGCAGGTGGGCCGGTCCTAACAGAGCAGCTTCACCAAGTCTTCACAAACATATGGATGAACGAGACCATGCCACAAGATTTTAAGGACGCGTCAATAGTCCACCTTTACAAACGTAAAGGAAACCGCCAATCCTGTGACAACCACCGAGGCATCTCCTTGCTTTCAATTGCAGGGAAGATACTCGCCAGAATTCTTCTCAATCGCCTCACAGCCCATCTCGATCAAGGTCTTCTTCCTGAGAGTCAATGTGGCTTCAGAAAAGAACGTGGAACTGTTGACATGATTTTCGCTGCAAGGCAGCTGCAAGAGAAATGTCAGGAACAGAACTGCGAAATGTTCTCCACTTTCATTGACCTTACCAAGGCTTTTGATACAGTCAGCAGAGAAGGACTGTGGAAGATTATGGCAAAATATGGCTGTCCACGAAAGTTTGTCCAAATAGTGCGGCTATTTCATGATGGCATGCAGGCAAGAGTACAGGAAAATGGTGAACTGTCTGAACCCTTTCCTGTCACCAATGGAGTGAAGCAAGGATGTGTCCTGGCACCAACACTGTTCAGCCTCATGTTTTCAGCCATGTTGATGAATGCCTTCGAGAACGACGACATTGGAATAGACATCAACTACCGTATGGATGGAAAGTTATTCAATCTCAGAAGGCTGAAAGCTAAAACCAAAATTAACAGCGGCACCGTCAGAGAGCTCCTGTTTGCTGATGATTGCGCTCTATACGCCAACTCAGAGGCGGACATGCAACATAATGTTTCAGCTTTCTCACATGCCTGTGCCAACTTTGGGCTCAATATCAACTTGGAGAAGACTGTAGTTATGTACCAGCCAGCTCCAGGGAATAATCACACTGTGCCGAATATCAAAGTGAATGATCATAGACTAAGTGTTGTGGACAAATTCACCTATCTTAGCAGCACCGTGTCACAAGCTGCCACAATCGATGACGAAGTGAATGCAAGAATCTCCAAGGCCAGTGCAGCCTTTGGCAGACTGTACAAGAATGTATGGGACAGAACTGGAATAAGCCTGCAAACAAAGCTAAAAGTCTACAAAGCAGTTGTATTATCCACACTGCTATATGCTTGTGAAACCTGGACTGTTTATCAGCGACACGCTAGGAAATTAAACCACTTCCACACAGTCTGCCTAAGGAAGCTACTGAAGATTAAATGGCAAGACAAGATTCCAGACACTGAAGTCCTAGAAAGAGCATCCATGCCCAGTATCCACACTCTACTGATGAAGAATCAGATTCGCTGGGCTGGTCACTTGACTCGCATGCCAGATCACAGGCTCCCTAAACGAATTTTTTACAGCGAACTGCGTTGTGGTAAACGCTCCCAAGGTGGCCAGAGGAAACGTTTTAAAGACACTCTGAAAATTTCACTGAATGCTTTTGGAATTCATCATGACACCTGGGAGGCTGCAGCCAGAGACCGAAATTCGTGGCGTGCATCATTGCGCAAAGGTGCAGTCATATGTGAGGCAACCAGGACTGCAAGAGCTGTGAAGAAAAGGCAGGACAGAAAAACCACTGCAGGAAATCCTCCTCCAGAGACGTCAAGCATTCTTTGCCCACATTGTCAAAGAACATTTCGAGCCAAAATAGGCCTTATCAGCCATCTTAGAACCCACGGCTCCACACCTTCAACCCCACTGGATGAAATGAATGGTCATCATCATTCTTGATGGACAAACAACAACAACACACTATATATATACTATACACTATATATATATATATATATATATATATATATATATATATATATATATATATATATATATATATATCCTTTGTCTTATTTATTATCTTCAGACACATTTTCATCCTTCGTGCTGACGCCAGTACTCACTGTGCTTTCTCAGATGCCCTCTACTGGCAACAGGCGTGATCGTAATCTCGAGAGAGTACTAGCCAAGAGTATATCGCCTCAAAGTTCTGAGTCACATTCAGGAACTTTTGCTTGTCTTAGGCCTTGGTGTAAGGCTTGTCCGTATGTGCTTTCCAAATGTCACTTATTTACAACCGTGGGAGGTTCTCCTGCACTAAGCGCAATATTATTCATGCTGTTATCTATAAATGTTGTGATATGAAATACATCGGCGAAATAGGCTAACACTAGGCTGACTTATCTAGGCAACACCTCTTGACTGTTAACAAGTGTGCTCATAAATGTTGACTGCATATTTCAACAGCTCGGACCACTGTGGAATGTCTGATGTCCAATTTACAGGTATTAAATCTTACACGTTTTATAAAAGAGATGGTAAGACTGGAAAACTGCCTCATTTGTTTAGGTGGGGTTTCTTTCGCTGTACCACCTTAACGATCAACAGTTTCACTGAACCAACCAAATAAATAAATAAATAAATAAATAAATAAATAAATAAATAAAATATCTGTTCATCTAACCCTTCACTTGTCTTCACTTCCATCTTTCTATTCCATCTTCTTTCTTTTCTATGTGCCCAACATATCGAACCTTCCATATAGAGATTGACTTTTCTGTTCCACCTAACACTTATTTCGCCTCCGCTTACACTTTTCTGACTCTGTTACTTCCCGCCTTCTAGCCTACTAAACCCGTGGCCCCCACAGTTTGATTGTTGTGGAAGCAATGGCAAGCTACTAAATTTAAAGGTAAGTGACTTTTTTATAATTTTGAAAAGTAATGTAATTTAAGTAGTCTCTTTTGTTTTGTGTGCTGACGCAGGTTTTCTCACCGCAACCTCCTTTATGTGACTTGTGATTGTGTTCCTGTAAAACATACTGGTTCCACTTTAGGTTTGTGTTAATTTATTCAGCATACTCAAATCATCAAACACATAAATGTCCACAGTGTGGCACTTGATACTAGTTCGTCTGTCTAGGGTCTCAGTAATGGCTGTCTTTTCCTTACTAGGATTATATTTCAGGATTGTTTCGAAATGTGATTGCTTTTATCAAAGGTCACACTGTCTCCTCACAAGATTTATGTTTGGTTTAGACTTTAGAACACTCTATGACATGTGAATGTCAAACTTTGACATTTAATAAATCAGCTGAAGAGTACAAGTGCGACTTTGGGTATTAGTGTTATGAAAGGCTATTAAAAATTCATGAAACGAAGTGGAGAAAAAGAAGTCTGTCCAACAAGAAATAAATATCTAACAATATTGTTTTGTTTTAGACAAAGAAATATTTAGGGCACGTAAAAAGACATGAATACGTAGAAGCGTTAACAAAGGTGGGAGATATAACGCGAAGGAAGAAGAGGTTTAAAACACCTCAAGATATTATAGATAATTTACATATGACAATAACAGTTAGGAAATATAACTAATGATACAAAGACATTTTGAAAGAAGATGATTGCATAAGAAAAGCCACAGGGTAATGATGATAAAAATGTTCTTTACATCATGCAATCAACTCCTGCACGTGTTTGCTACTTGTGATTTATTAGCCAAATTACTAGCTAATTCTTACCTTCTGTAGTTTGCCATTGCTTTCTGAACGACCGACTCTAACACCCTCAAAATTAAGTCAATGCAATCTACTCCCAATATACCCTGCGGCTGATTTCAACCCATCAATGACATAATTTGGGGAGTTTCACTAACCCCTGCTCTCACAAACCCCTAAGCCACAGATGTCGACCCAATGCTTCGCAGTTAAGAGTTTAACCGTAGTCTCTCAGAGGAATCAGAACCCATGGGGAGTTTCACTAACCCCTGCTCTCACAAACCCCTAAGCCACAAATGTCGACCCAATACTTCGCAGTTAAGAGTTTAACCGTAGTCTCTCAGAGGAATCAGAACCCATGGGGAGTTTCACGAACCAACCAGTTCGCGAGACTGTTGAGCATAGGAAGATGGTCGCATTGGAAGAAGAGAAAATAACCCAAATTTATTATTCGGGCAATCACTGGTAGGCACTTTATTACTCCCAACACTGGGTTACCAATGCCAGACTGGGGTAGTTCTAGACACAATCAATCATAAAATCACATCAGGAGGTCAGCATGGCTGAATGGATAACAACGCGTTCTTGGATATCCGGTGTGCTGATGCCGAAGCAAGGGGTTTAACTCCTACACTGGACAGTTATACTAACATGTTGACTTCTCTTCCTTAACTTGGGTACGTAAATTACAAGAGTCTGTGGGTTCACTGGATGGCGAGGGACACTGGTAATAGGGAAAACTAATCCACTCACAAAATTCAGTACAGTGCTACTAGAAGTAGTATTATGGACTTCGCTTGAGTTCGCGTGTTGCCGGGGCCCATACGGGGGAGCAAAGAATAGTAACACTGGTGCCTACCATGCACGTCGTAAGAGGCGACTAAAGAGGCTATGGTTCCGTCGCCCTGCTACTGAGTGAGTGCGTGGCGCGACACTGTGAGCTGTGAATTTCGCGTGGAGTGCTTTTGCATCTGTCCGCGGTTGTTTTTAGCGAGAACTGCATGTTCGGAACGATGACGGCCGGCTGTTGCTGGACTGACTGGTTTGCCTTTTTGGTTCACGAGTGCTTTTTTCCGGAGACTCCTGGGAGTCGTCACTGTATCTACGGAGTTCGTGCTTTGTGCGGCGCTTTCGACTGGTCGCCCTGCGGAAAGAGACCGAGCAATATGGGATAAAACCCGGGTCAATGGAGTCTTCCTGGTGACTGCCGCTTCCATTGATGATGAACTGTATTATTCGGGGAGGACTTCTGTGTTAGCATTCTGGCGGCGGCATTATGCACAGTGTACCTGTGCGAACTGTTGGCTTGCCGAGACTTCTGTCTATTCCATTGTTCACATAGGACAGTGAGGAGCATTTTGTGTGATATTCACTGGCACAGGAACGGAGCAATATGGGGACGACCCGTTGCCTTGAAGATGGAACCGAGACTAACTAACTAACTAACTAACTAACTAACTAACTAACTAACTAACTGACTGACTGACTGACTGACTGACTGATTGACTACTGACTGACTGACTGACTGACTAACTAACTAACTAACTAACTAACTAACTAACTAACTAACTAACTAACTAACGCTTGAGTTTAAAATGCACGATCGCACAAAAATAAAATAAAAACTTCATATGCAAAGAGATGCATAAGAAACGCAGCTCTTAACAAGAGAATCAATAGATAGACAAATGAGAAACTAAGAACGAGTGTGGGAATCACTTATTGCTGACTTTATAGAGACCTAAAAAAAACAACAAACGATCATAATAGCTATAGTGGGATCAGATCAATAAGTGGCTAGAGCGTTCTACAGAAGAACATGGAGATACAAGGTGAGAGGTCGACCCAGGAAGAGTGGGATTGACGAAGTAAAAGAGACTGGAGAAATCAAATATGACATTAATACAAACACAATGACAAGCGAAACACAGAAAATTACATCTGCCATCTCTCTGTGACGCTTCGCGGCAAAACAAGTTGGACAAATGAAGAAGAACTGCTAAAAGCACAGGGATACTGGGGGAAAATGTGCTCAAGGGACAGATTTACGTTAAGGTAAAAAAAACAAAAACACCCACCCACCCACACACGCACACACACACACACACACACACACACACACACACACACACACACACACACACACACACACACACACACACACACAACGCACGCACGCGCGCGCGGAGTTAGCGCTGGACGCTAAAACAAGCTATCTATAAACACCCTCAGACATTTAACATCTTGCCAGATTTACACGATGGAATTCACAGTCAGAGAATTAGTCCACTCAGCAGTTAGCGCACACAAACTCAGCTCCGGTTAAAGGGCTCAGCCTGGACAGTCAATTTATTGGAGACTGTGGTAGCTGGAGAAAGTCCGAGCTTCGCGGGAATTGAGGGATCTAGTCGTGGCTCGGTTCAAATGGTTTTATGTGGTAGGGGATGAATGTTGACTGTCTGCCGTTGATGGAGGGATGAGGAGGCACAGAGTTGTCGGCGTGGAGGGAGAGGGGGGAGAGAGAGAGAGAGAGAGGGAGAGAGAGAGAGAGAGAGAGAGAGAGAGAGAGAGAGAGAGAGAGAGAGAGAGAGAGAAGAGAGAGAGAGAGAGAGAGAGAGAGAGAGAGAGAGAGAACGAACGAACTATATTTTCAAAGTGTCAGACATTGGAGAGAGAGAGTTGATCTTTAGTTGTTGATCTTTATTTTCAAAGGGTAATTAATTGGGCGCTTAGGCCCGTCTTACATTCGGCTCTTTCAAGCACTCATCTTTCGTTCATCAACAGTGTATTATGCATTCACATAGGAAAAAAACAAACATTGTCAAATGAATGTTATAAGCATATACAATGAATATTCTCATGTTATGTGACACATCCCCCATCCCACACACACATCCCGCACCAACCCACACACACATCCCTCACCTACTCACACATCACCCACCAATACCCACACATCCCCCACCCACCACATATCCCCAAACACCATACATCCCCCACTCATCCCTCCACCCACTCACAGATCCCGCCACCAACCCAGACATCTCACACCCACCCACACACACACATCCCTCACCCACCCACACGCATCTTTCCACCCATTCACACATACCCCAATCCACTCAAGCTCACCCACAAACACACATGCTCCACCCACCCACCCACACACCCTCCAACCACACACACATCCCCCTCTCCACACACACATCCCGCACCAACACACACATATCCCTCACCCACCCATCAACCACCCATCCGCACACACATTTCCCCGCCCACCCACACATTTCACATCCACCCACGCACACATCCCCCACCGACACACATTCCCCCACCATCACACACATCTTCCACGCAAACACACATCTCCCACATACACATCCCCCACCTACCAAAACCCACATATCCCCCACCCACCAACACCCACACATCCCACTACCCACCAAAACCCACACAAACAAAACACACCAACCCAAACACACGATCTCCTCCCACTCATCCCTCACCCAACCCCACGCCCCATTCATACACACATCCCTCCACCCATCAACCCACTTATCTCCGCACCCACCTACACAACCCCCACAAACCCACACATCCCCACCCACCCACTCACATCCCCACCCGCACACATCTCCCCACCCACACACTTGTCCCGTACTCCAACACACCTCTCCCACCCACCCACACACCTCCACAATCCACACATACACTCCCCATCCACACTTCCCTCACCCACACACAAACACCGAACCACACACACATCCCCAACCCGCACACGTCTTCCAAGCATACACACATCAGACACACCCATCCCCACCCATACACACATCACCCACACCTCCTACACACATCCCCACATACCCATCCACATATCCCCACCCACACATCCACAACCGCCACCCACCAATACCCACTCACTCACACACATATCTCGCCCACACTGACATCCCACCGAACCTCTCACATTTCCACACAGACACATCCCTCATCCACACACATATTCCCTCACCCACCAACACATCTCTCCACCCACCCATCCAGCCACACACAATTTCCCCACCCCCAGACACATACCACCACCCCACAAACTCATCCCCCAATACAAACACAATCCTTACATCTAGACACACACATAATGCCTCAAATAATCACTGAAGCTAATGTGAACAAACTCCCACATTTTACACACACATACACTGACAATTATCGTGAGCATTCTCATAAAAATATTAAAAATGGAGCGCAAATTATGCACTTACATTGTGAAGCGTAAAAAACAGTGGTCCGATTCAATAAGTTGATTACTAAAATTGACATAAACATGATGGAATAAGCAGTGCACACATATTTGTCAGTGCGTGTTAGAAAATCAAGTGGCAGTAATAATGATATGTATGATTAGTATACAGAAAAAAATATGAAATAGCACGTCACATAACATACATGCGCTCAACCCTCTCTATCTCTCTTTCTTTTTTTTGGGTTATTTTCACACACACTAACTCTCTCGTTGTCTCATCCCCCACCCACACACTCATCCTCCACCCACCAACACACCCACTCACATATCCTCCACCACTAACCCACACATCCCCAACCACCCAGCCAAACACACACCTCCCACCCACACACACACACCACCACCCACATATACCCCCACACACATCTTCCACCCACACACATCTTCCCACACACACATACATCCCCCACCCATACACTCATCCCCCACACAAATTTATCCACTCACGTACTGATCCCACAACCAATCACACCTACACATCCCCCACCCACCCATCAACACATACATGTCCCATCTACCCACCCACACTCACACAGCCAAACCACCAGCCAAACACACATCCCCCAGCCTCACATAATCCTTTTCCCACCTGCACATCTCACACCAAATCACACCTCCCCCGTCCACTCACAGACCCTCACCCAGCTTCCCTCACACACAACACCCCACCCATATACACATCCTCACCCACACATACTCCCCCACCCTCCATCTTTCACCCACGAACACCCCCCCCCCCCCCTACAAACACGCTTACCACCCACACATACATGCTACACCCACCTACACCCCACACACACAGACATATCCCCCACCCATAAAAACACATCCCCACACCCATCACACACCCATCCCTCAACCTACACAATCTTCCCACCGCCACAAAACCATTCACCCCCGCAAACCTCACCCACCCACCCATCCACATACACATTCCTCAGCAACAGAATCCCACACCCACCAACACCCACACACTTCCACCCCAGTATCCTCCACCCACACACACACACATCCCCCACCAACGACATATCTCCCACTCACAACCCCTCCACACATACATCCCCCACATACACACTCACATACATCATCAGATCTAGACACTTACATAATGCCTCACATAATCACTGAAACTAGTATGAATAAACTCCCACAGTTTACACACACATACACTGACAAGTGTCGTCAGCATTCTCAGCAAAAAATGGATAAAAATTGTACATATACATTGTGTATCGTAGAAATTAGTGATGCAATTTAGCTCTCTCGTCTCTCTCTCTCTCTCTCTCCCTCTCTCTCTCTCTCTCTCTCTCTCTCTCACTCTCACTCTCTCTCTCTCTCTCTCTCTCTCTCTCTCTCACTCACTCACACTAACTCTTTCAATCACTCTACAGTAATGTGCATGTGTTCGTATTATAAATGATTATATCAAGAGGCATACACAATGTTAATGTGAAAGATGAGAATACTCAAAACGATATGGAATCAAGTGGAATTCAAAATGATAATATGAAAGATGAGAATACACAAAAAAATATGGAATAGCATGTTACATGACATGCGTGCGCTCAACTCTCTCCCCCTTCTTGCATACACACACACTCACACACATACGCACCCACACACAAAAACATACACCCCCCGCCAACCCACCCACACATCCACCACCGACACCATCTCTCGCACCCACCAACACACGCATCCCTACCCAAGCATCTCTCCCCACCCACATATACATCACCACCCATCCCTAACACACACACATTCACCCACCCACACATCTCTCCACACTCTCAATCACCCATCCCCCAACCACGCATCCCTCAACTACAACACCACCACCCGCACACATATTCCCAAGCCACCCACACACACAACTCACCCACTCACACATGCCCCACACATGCATCCTCACCCACACAACCCCACCAAATACTCATCCTCTATCCACACAATCTCCCACCCACACATATCATTCCCCCACCCACACACACATCCCCACCCACATCCTATCCCCACCCACACCCTTCACCACACACCCTCACCCACACACACAACCCCCACACCCATTCCCCATGCCACCTATACCCACACACCCACACACCCACTCACACATTCCCACCCACTCACACCCACAAAATCCATTACCCGCCAACACCCACCCACCCAAAACAAAAACACAAACAAAACATACCCCCACCACAGATCGCCACCCAAAACACATTCCCCCCTCCCCCACACACACGCAACCCTCCCACACTCATATCTCCCCACCCATATAAAATCAAAACGATATGTTATACATTTTGTATCGAAGAAAAGGTTATGCAATTCAATAAAGAATATAAGTTCCTGGAATTGACATAAACATGATGAAATACACAGTGCATATTAGTACATGTTAAATCAAGTGGCAGTAAAAAAATGATAATATGAAATATAAGAATACAGAAGAAGTATCGAGTTGCATTTATCTCTTTACTTTTCTTTCACGCACACTACACTAACCCTCTCATTGTCTCACACATTCTCTCTCTCATTGTTTCACCTCTCCTCACTCACTCTCTCCTACTCTCTCACACACATACACACTCTCTCTCTCGCGTTCTTTTTGTCTCATACTTACTCTCTCACTCACTTACTCTTTTACATCCTCTCTTACTCACTCACGCACTTTCACACACACACACACACACACACACACACACACACACACACACACACACACACACAAAGTGGAAAATGATACCACTAGGGTGACTTATGGGGGAATGTAGTCGGTGTGGAGTAAGTATTGCAAGTGTTTTCAGTTGAATGTGTAGGGACTCATTGAAGTTGTAAGATCTGTCGGAAGGTCATTCCATAAGTGGGCACCAGAATACGCAAAGCAAGTTTTGTATAAGTCCAATCTAGGTTTTGGGACATATAATAAATTTAAGCGCTTGCTGTTCATTGCATGAGATTGAATCAACGGTTGAAGATACTCTGGGGAATTTTTAGATATTACGTTATTCACTAATTTGGCTTTGTTAAAAAGGAAACGCTTTCGAAGTGGTAGAAGCCTTAGATGACTATATAATTTATCACTTTCAGCGTGTTTTGTGTCAGAAACTAGACGTATAGCCCGCTTTTGAAGAGAACAAAGTCGTTTCATATTGGATTTAGGGCAACCATCCCAGACTGTGGAACAATAATCGAGATGAGATTGAATATAGGATGTATAGAATAACTTTCGCGTGCTTTCGTCCAGGAAGTGCTGAATTTTAGCAAGTTGGTAAACTTTCTGTGCTATTTTCTTGGTAAGGACGTGGACATGGGAGCTCCAATTTAAATGTCTATCAATTAAAAGACCTAATGACTTATGTTCATTTACATTAACTATAGGTAACGTGCCTATGCGGAGTTCGAGCGCTGCCCCAGTTATGGCTAGTGTCTGAAGTTTTTGTCTGGTCGTTATTAGCATGGATTTGGTTTTGTCAATGTTAATTTGCATGCGGTTTTCATTGCTCCATCTAGTAAGATTATCAAGTTCTTTTTGTAAATAACTTTCTAGTTCACTACGGTTCTCCTGACTAGCATATATAGTACAATCGTCTGCAAATAGATCACATGTAGTATTGATATATAGAGGAAGGTCGTTAATATAAACTGCGAAAAGCAGCGGACCTAGTATTGAGCCCTGGGGCACACCAATATTAAGCTGTGTAGGTATTGATAGACGATTGTTAAAGGACACGTCTTGTTGTCTGTCGGATAAAAATGACGCAATTAGGTTCACCATATTGGCACTAGTCTTCATTTGTTTCAATTTGCTAATTAAAATATTGTGATCTACCATATCAAAAGCTTTTTTAAAGTCTACAAACACCGCTCCACAAATGTTGCCATTGTTGATGTTAGAATGCCAGTTATCGGTCATTTGTGTTAGAGCACTATGAAAAGAATATTTAGGTAGAAAACCCAGATTGGCTGTCAATTATTATATCGTTATTAATTAAATGATGTAATGCTATTTTATGAATGTGCTTTTCTAATGGCTTTGATAGCGACGATAGTAAGGAAATAGGTCTATAATTACCCAAGAAGCTGTTATAATTTGAGCCATTTTTAAATAGAGGATACACTTTAGCAATTTTTAATTCAGATGGAAAGTAGTTTTTTGCCAGACATTGATTATATATGAACGTTAAAGACTCACTAATGATTGGGGCGGCACAGCGAAGAATTCTATTACTGATCCCATCTAGGCCGTGTGAGTTTGTTGCTTTGAGGTTTGAGAGATATTTATATACTTCTGCAACCGACATAAAGGGAATCTCAGCGGGAATATTTCTAGTGCACTTCTCTTCACAGAATGATGACAATGAACTTAAATACATGATGAGTTTGGTATTGAAGTCTTTAGATTTTCTATTTCCGATTGAAAGAAACAACTGAAATCCTCGCATGTTATAGAATTTGGTGTTGCAGACTATGACAAGTGTTTCTTGTTGGTCAGCGAATTAATAGCCTTCCGTATATTTATGCTGTTTGATTTATCTACAATCAAATTTTTAAAATGGTCTTTCTTTGTCCTACGAATTTCATATTTAACTTTATTTCTTAGTCTCCAGTAGTTGGTGAAGTCTTTATTTTTGTGTACTGCGTCTCGCTCTCTCATGATTTCCAGAACTTCACTAGTGACCCATGGTGATTTCTGTTGATTCTTGACATGAACTTCTATGACTGGTGCGTGTTTATCAAACACACTATAGACTGTCTTTGTCCAGAAAGCTAATGCATCGTCCGGATCAGGAAGTTGGTAAACGTGATCAAGGGCTGCATTTTTTAAGTCTTGTAAAAATAGCTCTTGGTTGAACGCTTTAAAATTTCTAATTTTGATGCTCCCATGTTTATTTTTAGGAGCTTTGAACCCAATTTTTGACCATGTGCAGCATACAGGGTAATGGTCACTAACTGTACTAACAGGAACAGAACATTCAATAATATTATCTGGACAAGTAACATATATATGATCAATTATAGTTGCGGAGGTGTCTGTAACCCTTGTGGGACGGTTTATTAGTTGCTTGAAATTGTAAGATAGAATGATATCGTCCCATGTCTGGTTGGATTTACTAATATCTATGTTGAAGTCACCTAGTATCATAATTTCTCTACCTGCTGTAAACACTTTATCCATCATTGTAGTGAAGCAGTCATACCAGCTGTACCCGGCACAAGGATTCCTATATAGGTATCCGATGAGAAACGGTTGCTGGCTGACTGGCTTCACCTCTAACCAAACACATTCTATCCCTACGGTCTCGAGATCACTTCTACGGGAACAGTTGAGGGAATTGGAAATGTATACAGCAATACATGTCTCGATTTGCATCTCTCCGAATCACTTTAAACCCCTTAAGATGGATTTTGGAGTCGGTTAATTTGTCTTTAAGACGACTTTCTGTGATTCTAAACACGTGGAATTGTTTGGACAGTATTACCGAGATTTCGGGTAATTTATTGAGCAGGTGAAATATGTTGATGTAGTCTATATATAGACCATTTTTGTTGAGCCACTGATCGTGATTGGCGAACATTACAAAATGAAAGGAAGATGTCACTGGTGGAATAAGTTGCAGGGTTTTTGAAAATTTATTTAGTAGTAGTTGAGACTGTTAGAGGGGGTAGGAAAATGTCTTTGCTGTTGTGACATCATAAAAGCTTGGTGCAGGGCTACATGATTGTACTGCATTAGCTGCTGGAGTTGATTACCGGAATCTGGAGTGTAGATTACCGTCCAACGAAGAACGACAGCTATGAGTGCCACTGGAAGTGCCTATATTTGAAGCAGGCATCATGGACACAGCATCATTGTTTAACAATGTCCCATTTGACATGGTGGGGGGAGATTGCTTTACGGGTAAGGGAGGAAGCAAAGTATTATAGTTAGCAACATTTGGATTGCAGCATGGGTTGCTATTCATGGCATTGTATTCCTGGGGTATAGACAAGGGTGGTGTGGGAAGAGAGGAAGTGTTTTCTGAACACTGAGAGATGGCTGTTGCCGGAGGTGAAGCTCGGTTTACTCCTCTTACTAGTGCTGATTGTTGTGCACGTTCGGATATTTTATGTTCTTCGCTAGTATGCTACTTCCTAGCTTGGAACAATGTATTTGATCCCTATATAGTTTTTTCTTAGGAGCCGCGGACAGCGATGTAAAGTATGGGGTGTTATTAATGAAATTAATGTTCTTACCTTTACAAAATGTATACAGAGTTAGATTTGCAACGTCTGCAGTACGACGCTGGAACCCGTAACATGATGGAATGATTGATGAAATGAACATGGATGATATCAGGAAATTTATTGCGCAACAACACCTCCAATGTAGCTAGTTGTGAGGTGCTTATGATTTTACTGTTCATTATATCGTTTACACCAATATGGACTGTTGCTTTTGTAATTCTGTCATTCACTTTGAATTTTCGCAGTGTAGCGGTCAGCCTATCAATGTCAGCGCCTGGTAGAGGGTAGATTGAAGTTGATTCGCTGTCAGAAGATGACATGCGATCGCTATAGATTCCCTTCAGCAGGGAGTCTCCAATGATGACATGTGTTGTACTGTCATCTATTGTTATTTCACGCTGCTGGCGTGTCCGCTTGGACTGTTGTTGCCACTGGTCACTGTCGTCTTTCTTGTGTTCTTGTTTATTATAGCTTGTTTGCGTTGATTGTTGATGCCCAGTAATGGTAGTTGCTGAGCTCTGTGATTCCTGGTCTGCTGCTGGAGAGTCAACACTTAAGGCCTGGAGCCTGTTGCTGATATGCACATCAATGGGGTAGATGGACGGTGTGCGTTCAACAGGTTTAGTAGTGTTGCTAACTGTAGGAACTGTCTGTATGTCATTTTGCGACGAACCTTCACTGGTAATACACATCTCTGAAGCACCATGGATCCTCTTTGTTTGTGCACTTTTATCAAATGACTGTTGTCAGCAACCAATGCGTCAGGCATTACAGGATCAACTTCTCCCGTACCACACAAAAATATTGCAAGTCGTACGAGAGGTATGGATGATGCATTTTATTGTCACTGGCTCTTTAACAATAGATTACTGCACAAAAACGGTCGCTATTAAATCACACATAAAGACACAGAATTCCCTATCCAGTCATATCCTATCCCTACAGCTAACTCTATCTACTTGGCTAAGGAAACGCGCATCGACACTAATCGATGCGCTCACTATGAAAGTCAGTCCCCGTCTGACTATTCTACTCGCGTGGCTACACAGCCCGCGGAAGGACCTCGTGCGTCCTTCGGCTTTTTGCGTGCTGCAACACTCAGCACGCTTAGAGTAGCCGTTTACTCTTGAGTGGGATTCCCCTTCTCCGTGGCTATCACGTAGGCGTGATTCTGCCGTGACCAGAGTGCTTACTGTCTGTGGTTGACATCTCCGTGTCTCATGAGAGAACTAGTTAATAGTTCCCCTCCCTATCACCTACCCTGCCCTCATGTAGGGGCACTGGGTTACCTCGAATCTACTTGAGGTAGATCACTCATTCAGGGTTTTCTTCTATCTTGAAGTAGACCACTCATTCAGGGTGGTCTTCTATACTTCAGTCTTTGACACACACCCTCCCCTCCTGTGTTGCGTTACAAACTTTGACTCATGGTTGTGACGCAAGAGGTTTCTAAAAAATTAGTGTCTTTAATTTTTGTCAAAGACTATTGATAACCTGGTTCTGGGTAACTAAATAGACTCCTACTGACTATTGTCACAATGTAGTCTCACTTTACTTGGCTACTGGTGATCGCCACAAACTTGTCTGGTTGGCGTGAGCCCTCTTCTCATCGCAATATTATATTAATTAGAGGTTTGTCTGAACCGGACCATTGTCTTATAAGACCTGCCCTCAAATAGCAAATTAACTCACTACCCATACAAAGTTGACTTTCTTAGGGTCAACACATGAATTGCTTCATGTCCCCCATATAATATTAAACAACCTTTACACAAGCTGTGTGCGACAGGCTTTACCTATCTCGCTTCCGCGTGTAAAGTTATCTTTCACTGTTAAGTTAGTGTTTCGTTGTCTATTGTGTCCCCTGACCCGGAGTTATCCCTCTTTGTTTTAACAAATGTATGTAATTTACCTGTTTGTTTTCCTGGTTGTTTGTGTGTTTTCATGTAACTATTAATATACTTTAATTTCTAACATATGTGTCTATCTATAATATGTATGTAAGTTAGTTTTCAAGTGCCATAATTCGGTTAAATGTGGCCACTGTGACAAGTTCACCTTGGGTAGTGAGAGTGAACCACACCCGAGGTGTCTCTGGCACTCCCGTGTATTCTAGCCCCAGGGGTTGGACGAGCAGATACACCTTTTTACTCTGTGGTTGATCTCATATTAGTTAATTACGTCTACAAGCCCCTCCAGATTCTAGACCCCCACTAACTACCTACACCTGTGGAACAATGAACACTTAGGCATCGTCCGAGACCACACTCAATCATTATACCAAGAGCAAGTCAACTTACATAAAGTTTATTCTACCCTTGAGAATATAGAACTGAAATGAACATCCTAATAGAAGAATCTATTTACACAAATAGAAGATAGAGTAGAGACAGAATCAGAGATGTAGGTGTCTTCATCGAGTTGAGAAGTAGATTGGATGCAGATGTCCCGTCCAGTCGGTCCGCCACTCACCCGGCTTCCTTCCAGTGAGATGACTAGAACCTTGGAGACCACTCTGTCGCCAGAGCGTGGATCCACAACACTAGATTCACTGCTGGACCACACTTCACTGGACCAACTGCATCTATATCACTCCCACGGAGTCACTGTTAAGACAGTTCTCGAACAATACCGGTTGGGAGACAATCCTCCTAGACTTGACTCCAAGTATTAGTCACTTCGATGAACTCAAACAATCACTGACCAATCTAATGGTCTGTCACTCATAACTCAGTCCCACTGCAGAACAGCTATGGCATTGACCAATTCAATGGTCCCTTCGTCACAGCACCGGAACATGGAAGGAAAAATGTCACGGACCAATCCAATGGTCTCTTACAGTTACACTGCTTGTAGTATCAGATATGGCTACTGAAAATGTTACTGAGTCCTTCTAGAACACAGTTGATAATCTGGATATTGAGACAGTCCATTAATAGAATCAGACATCTATTTCACGGAAACAATTCAGGTTGGACTATAAGCCATAGTCCCTTCCACCGGATTACACTTGACACACTTCAATAACTGGTGTAGTTCTTCTCAAGACCTGCCACTAGAGCTGTCCAAAGAACCATTCAAGTGTCTGAAGATCATTTACTTCTGCGTTTAGGCAGAACCCCCGTCAAACTAGACGGACTGGTGTTCCCTGTCGTTGAGCATGATTACTCAAACTGCTGAAATGTTCCTAGTAGAAAAAACAAAA
>JACEFZ010007316.1:0-23948 GCA_014155875.1 Cepaea nemoralis | reverse complement strand
TTGAACTTTGCGTCCAAGCTTCACTTCTGACAACCACAATTACCCTGTACTGTGGGTATTAGCTTGGCGCTTTCGTCCAAGCACCACTTTCTGACACCACAATTACCCTGGGCTGTGGGTATTAGCTTGGCTCTTTCGTCCAAGCACCACTTCTTGACACCACAATTACCCTGGCCTGTCAACAACTCACTGACAGGCCTCATCGGGTACTTCTCTCACACCAATACAAGAATGCTTGCAAGTCGTGTGGGAGGCAAAATACATAGTGCAGTTTATTGCCATTGGCTCGCTACAGCAGTGAACAGTCGCTAATGAAACACATAACACTCTACCACAGAATCCTCTATCACAAATAGCTAACCACTATGCTACTTTCTATCTATGTAGTTACAACAAAACCCTAGCTCTATTCTAAACGAGGTGTACTCGACACGTCCTGTCTCCCGTCTGCCAATCTTTACTCCAGCCGGTACACACCACGCGGAGTCACCTTCACCTTGACGCGTGTTGCCTCACCTGGCACGCTTGATGGCAAACGTGTCATGTTGAGTGTCTACTCAACTTCTCCCGCTACCACGAGGCGTGATGCTTATCGTGGTTAGAGTGCTAACTCTCTGAACCACGCCTGCGTGTCTCATGAGGGAATGGTTAACCTAACCCTATTCCCTCATCTCCCCTGCCCTTGCCTCGGGCACAGTATCCCCTCATGGCCTCTTTAAGATTACCTGCTCTTCCTGGCTGAGGGGATGTGTTCAAGTCTTTGATCTATCTATCTATCTATATGCCTGCCTGCCTGCCTGCCTGCCTGCTTATCTATCTATCTATCTATCTATCTGCCTGCCTGCCTGCCGGCCGACCGACCGACGGAACGATATCTATCTGTCTATCTATCTATCTATCTATCTATCTATATATATATCTATCGATCGATCGATCTATCGATCTATCGATCTATCTATCTATCTATCTATCTGTCTGTCTGTCTGTCTGTCTGTCTGCCTGTCTGCCTGCCTGCCCACCCGCCCGCCCGCCTGCCTGCCTGCCTGCTTATCTATCTATCTATCTATCTATCTGTCTGTCTGTCTGCCCGCCTGCCTGCCTGCCTGCCTGCCTGCTTATCTATCTATCTATCTATCTATCTATCTATCTATCTGCCTGCCTGCCCGCCTGCCTTCCAGCCTGCCTGCTTATCTATCTATCTATCTATCTATCTATCTATCTGCCTACCTGCCTGCCTGCCTGCCGGCCGGCCGGCTGACCGACCGACCGACCCACCCACCCAGTCAGCCAGCCAGCCAGCCATCCACCCACCCACTCACCCACCTACCTTTCTGCCTACCTACCTACCTTTCTGTCTCTCTGTCTGTCCGTCCGTCCGTCCGTCCGCCCGCCCGCCTTCCTGCCTGCTTATCTATCTATCTATCTATCTATCTATCTATCTATCTATCTATCTATCTATCTATCTATCTGTCTATCTGCCTGCCCGCCCGCCCGCCTGCCTGCCTGCCTGCCTGCCTGCTTATCTATCTATCTATCTATCTGCCTACCTGTCTGCCTGTCAGCCTGCCTGCCCGCCTGCCGCCTGCCTGCTTATCTATCTATCTATCTATCTATCTGCCTACCTGCGTGCCTACCTGCGTGCCTGCCTGCCGGCCAGCCGACCCACCCACCCACCCACCCACCCACCCAGTCAGCCAGCCAGCCAGTCAGCCATCCACCCACCCACCCACCCACCTACCTTTCTGCCTACCTACCTACCTACCTACCTACCTACCTACCTACCTACGTACCTGTCTGTCTGTCTGTCTGTCCGCGCTATTAAATATTGATAAAAGTTACTGGAAAAAACGTCAGGACCATGTGTTGAAAGAGGAAGAGGACTATTGGAGAAAGGATGGATTGAAGGTTGTATGTTCGATTCCGGGCCGCGTCCTTCATTTCAAGAGTGTATTTTTTTTCGGACACTCCAGAGGGTCGTCGCTGGAGCTACGGAGTTCGTGCTTTGTGCGACGCTTTCCGCGCTGCGGAAAGAAACTGAGCCATATGGGATAACAACCCGGTGCAATGCAGCCGACCCTGTCGATTGTAAGCTACTTCTGTCATTGTACCCACTCCCATACGAATCCGGATACGCCTTTGTTTGTCATCTAAATTTGCACCTCCCCATTACCGTAAACATAACATTTTTAGCGAGAAATCACTAGTTGTTAAGCAAAACATCAAAGGAATGTCGCCGCTTTCAATGATTTAAGCTGTTTTTGGACCTATCAAAGACATATTCCTTGGGTGGGGGTAAATATAAGACGGCTGGAAAAATTTCATAACGATGCAACAGACAGTTTTCAAAATAATTGATCGTGAATGAAGGCAAACAAATGTGGACATACTATACCAAGTTTCACACTGCTATTATTATAAGTATAAGCATACACTTAATTTACTCTGCTTTATGTAAACATAACCGGTCACTAATTACAACACTAAACTAATAAATACCTTTTGGCATTTGGATGCTGATTGCCTCATGACGTATCACTTTCCAGCTATTATTTTCACATCTTTTAATAACACTCTCGTCTCGCCTCGCCTTGAGACTGAACGGCGCCATTTTGTAATTGCATCTGACAATCTACGCCTTCCTGACAAGAGAGCCACCCTGCAATCTCGTCTGCCTTTAGCCACGGAGTTCTACCCTAATATTAGTTAATCCCCTGGATATTATCAGCCTGAAACTTCCAGTTAGGAATCAGCACATTTATCTATACTACATAAGTACGCTCAACACTCACCAAAACGGGTGCCCACGATTGCCGATTAGTGTTTCTCCGGGTCTACCAGACCCCATCCATAAGCATTTTCGCCTTCTAAACTAGAATCACGGATCACAGAGGCCGGTCTTGGCCTCTCCATTATATTTCTGGGCATATATACTCTCCTGTAAGGATCGTGGCTGAGAAAGGCAGCTTCAAGCCCTCTCCATATTAAAGATAGGTATGTGTCCCTCTCTGACCTTGACTGTCTTTGGTCAGAGAAGAAAATATTTTCGCGCCATATAACTTTTATACCCCTCCCAGCATCCCCTGATTTCCCGGGGCTCCGGCAAGGCACTGCGGGATAGGTCCTATAAGCCTCTTCCAGGGGTATTGATGTTACCTTTCCTCTGGAATAAACTGGGCAGTCTGAGAGAGGGATCATGCGGCATGGGCAACACATGGTCTCTAAACTCAGCCCAGGCTTTGTGCTATGGAGAGGTAAAATTCCAGTTTACAAACTATCGCCTATCAGGACGGTCAGGTGCCAGTCAGCTTGACATGTCATTCAGTCCAACTGACGAGTGTAGGCAATGAACCCCCATAGCACGCCATCAACGCACCAGAAGTTTAAGCGCAAGAGGAGTCAGCCCCACGACCACACTGCCCTCTACATCGTGTAGAGATGATCCACATTTCTTGCCAATACAGATATGATTGATTTGATTTTCTGTATTGTGCTCTGACAGTCGCCACGCTGCTGTGTGTATTCTTTGATATGGGAAATCACTTCATCCAATGACATATTGATTGTTTGCGCAAATGTTGTAGAATACTTCTTAGTTTTCGTTCCCAAAATCCTCTGTTAATAAAACAATATAACATAACATGAAGTAATGCAGCTTTCCAGAACACACTCAAGGAAAGCAAAGAACATTACGGCGACTAGCCTTCATCAGAAAACAAATACACAAAACACAACATACAAACACAGGGAAGAAACTACCGTGACTACATTAAGGCACGATAACCCAATGAGAAGAATGGAAAGATGAAATTAATGACAACAACGAAAAGAAAGTGGGGGGAAATGAACATAATGTGCTGGTTATCTCAGAACCCTAGGCTGTGAAACTAACATGAATCTTGACGTCGATACTCATAGACAGCCGAGAGAGTCTGTAGTGCAGTGGTTCTCAACCTGTGGGGAATTCCCATCCCCAGGGGGAATTTTAGGGTTTCCGGGGGGGGGGGGGGGGGGGGATGAAGACCATTTCAAGATCGCGTTAATACAAGAACCGATTACTTAATATTGTTTTTCCCTTCATACTTTACAGTTATGTACGTCTCATCCTTCTAAAACTCATTTTATAAAGTAAGTAGACCCACAAATCACGTTTTATGTGGATGTCTAGACTTGTTTTAGTATATGCTATTACATTTACCTTCCATTTTTACGTATACTGTGTAGGGGTGGGGGGATTTTTAGGTAGGAAATATGAAAGGGGGGAATGACGTTCTGAAAATATGGTGAAGGGGGGCACGGGCAAAATTTTTGATAGGAAGGGGGGGGGGTGACGTTCTGAAAATATGGTGAAGGGATGCACGGGCCAAAAAAGGTTGAGAACCACTGCTGTAGTGTAATAGGAATGGGGGTGGGGGATGGGAACGGTGCAGCAAAAATTCCAGGCAAGTGCATGGAAGTGACACATGAAGGCGGGATTGATTATTAACACAGGAATAAGTAGACCATAGTAGGCGATTGTGAAAGAGCAATGAAGTGTGTAAAATTGAGATCCTGACTTCAGGCGGCTCTCTCCACATGCGTCATACTTCTTCTAAAAGAAGAGCCTTTTGTCCTCTTGGTTGGTTGAATTACTTTCCTGTCCTTTTCTTTAGATCTGTTCATGGTTGACTAAGTTTTTCTACGGCTTTTTCCAGGCCAACCTTTCTTTGTAGTTTACGTTAGTAACTAATCTTTGCATCTCTTAGTGTTCCCGGTAACACACAGGTGAAACAATTTCTAGTTACAATAGATAACAATGGATAGTAAACTGGCTAGTTTCAGAAGCATATTGCAACCGACACAAGGACAGCAGAACAGGACGGCTGAATAATAAAAGACGGAAGCACATCTTCTGCGATAGATTTCAGTCATTGGAAGTTAGAAAAAGAATTCTGGCATGCTACTTAGAACCAGTTTATAACATACGGCTGTATCTTGGACAAGTAGTAAACAAGCAGGAAAGATCCATTGAGCCTTAAAGCCTCAGGGATACTGTTTTACAGAAGAATGTTGAAATGTCCTACCAAAAGAGTAATCTAAGTAATCTTAAAGAGACTAAGGCCTTTGAGACACAAAAGCAACTTATCATAAACATTGGATATATACAACCACGGCTCGTGTGTCTACAATGATATTCGCAGAGTTTACGGTTGAGTTGTTGGCAGGTTTATGGAACAATCAATCACAAACATCGACTCAGCAACGGCAACTGCTGTATATCTAACCCACGTGTCGAGACCACACATACCACAACGTCTAGCAATACCATTTCCAGCGACACCACGTCTAGCCACACAAGGTCTAACCACACAACGTCTAGCCACACACCGTCTAGCCACACAACGTCTAGCCACACCACGTCTAGCCACACAAGGTCTAACGACACAACGTCTAGCGACACAGCGTCTATGACGTTTCTGGAGAAGGATTTCCTGCAGTGGTTTTTCTGTCCTGCCTTTTCTTCACAGCTCTTGCAGTCCTGGTTGCCTCACACGTGACTGCACCCTTGCGCAATGAAGCACGCCACGAATTTCGGTCTCTGGCTGCAGTCTCCCAGGTGTCATGTTGAATTCCAGTGAGATTTTCAGAGTGTCTTTAAAGTGTTTCCTCTGGCCGCCTGGGAGCGTTTACCACAACGCAACTCGCCGTTAAAAAAAAAAACTCGTTTAGGGAGCCTGTGATCTGGCATGCGAGTCAAGTGACCAGCCCACTTGTATAGTGTGGATACTGGGCATGGACTCTTTCTAGGACTTCAGTGTCTGGGATCCTGCCTTGCCATTTCATCTTCAGTAGCTTCCTAAGGCAGACTGTGTGGAAGTGGTTTAATTTCCTAGAGTGTCGCTGATAAACAGTCCAGGTTTCACAAGCATATAGCAGTGTGGATAATACAACTGCTTTGTAGACTTTTAGCTTTGTTTGTAGGCTTATTCCAACTCTGTCCCATAATTCTTGTACAGTCTGCTAAAGGCCGCGCTGGCCTTAAAGATTCTTGCATTCACGTCTCCGTTAATTGTGGCAGCTTTTGACACAGTGCTGCCAAGATAGGTGAATTTGTCCACAACACTCAGTCTATGACCATACACTTTGATATTCGGCACAGTGTGATTATTCCCTGGAGCAGGCTGGTACATAACTACAGTCTTCTTCAAGTTGATATTGAGCCCAAAGTTGGCACAGGCATGTGAGAAAGCTGAAACATTGTGTTGCATGTCTGCCTCTGAGTTGGCATATAGAGCGCAATCATCAGCAAACAGGAGCTCTCTGACGGTGTCGCTGTTAATTTTTGTTTTAGCTTTCAGCCTTCTGAGATTGAATAAATTTCCATCCATGCGGTAGTTGATGTCTATTCCAATGTCGTTGTTCTCGAAGGCATTCGTCAACATAGCTGAAAACATGAGGCTGAACAGTGTTGGTGCCAGGACACATCCTTGCTTCACTCCATTGGTGACAGGAAAGGGCTCAGACAGTTCACCATGTTCCTGTACTTTTGATCGCCTCATTCACAAACTGACATCCAGGAAAAAAAGTAGCCCGTCTTACATGGGACATCCGAAGAGCAGCTTCCATCCTCAGGGTCATAGATATCATTATAACAATGACAATGTAACATACACCTTTGTCCAAGCCATCCGTTTTTACAATCTTGGTGGTGTGTCACTGTTGGAAACATAACTCTCACAAGTAAATAGTTGAGCACCAAACAAAGCATTGAAGACATCTATAATCTGATGTGCGTCACACATTGAGCTCTGTAGTACCGACACAACGACATGTCAATGGTAATTCCACAGCTGATCTTGTTGTAGAGTTGTGGCTGACACCATGGATATGACTTGAACACTGATTGCTTTCTTTGCTGTGTCCTCGTCCCCCACACGAAGGTCAGTTGAATGGATTTCCCTTGCTACCTAACGGATACCAAGGTCCCGCCAACAATAGACAACTCTTATGTTCACCAAGACGCGCTTCCATGTGTTCGCTTTCTTGCCACGTTCCTTTGTGTCAAACCAGGTAATGATGACATTAGTTCTGCTGATAATGTTGGCATTAGTGTGGTCAATAACTGGGCACTAGTAGGAACACAAGGTAACGATGATCTGGAAACTGGACTGCTAAAATATGTAAATGTTGAAAATTCACTCTGTGATAAGAAGCCAAACCAGAGCTCTGGGGATTCGTAGCAAAAGAAAATGGCCGATGTCTAATAAAGGAGAGCTTGGCATATGACACCACAACCTCACGTCTGAGAATGGAGGTGAGGGCAGTTACTGCAGCTTTCCACTGGTTGCAGAATAAACTGTATACGTATGTGGTGATTGTAACCAATTCACAAAGCATGGAGTCAAAGGTGAAGACTGGCATGCTTCGTGCAGAGGTCAGGGATTGTGATCATTTCTCCATGACATTCTGGTGTAGTTGGAAATTAACAAGCAGACAGATTGGCTGGTGCCGCGTCATTAAGGGGTGATTTGCTTTGATTCATGATAAGGCAGTCGTGATGAAGGCCATATGGGAGACTGTCATTAATCCATCCATCCATTATGTGCCATGCCGATAAGCGTGGGCGGTCACGTTCTGCCATCTCACTCGATCACTAGAGTCGTGTATCAGCTCTGTGTTCCTGTTTCGACCATGCCACGTACCCAAGCCATCCAGGTATTTACTTCTCGGTCTTCCCCTTGGTCTCTTCCCTTCGATCTTACCAGTTGTCACCAAGTTCTCTAATTCATTTCTTCTCATAACATGCCCAAAAACTTTTTGACTGACTACATCTAATGTCTCTAATCAGTTTAAGATCTTCATTTGTTTCTTCGAGGACTTGTTTATTGGTTTTTCTGTCTGTCCATTGTATTCTTTGCATTTTCCTCAGAAACCACATTTCCATAGCCATCAGATGTTTTTCAGCTTGACTGCTTATTGACCACGCTTCACATCCATACAAAAGTACAGGTTCTATGTAACACTTCAACACTCTTTTTCTCGTTTCAATTGATATCTTTTTATTGGTCAGTATGTTTTTCATCTTGCAAAAGGCTACCTTCGCAATGGCAATTCTTGTTCTAATCTCTTCAAAGCATCTCCCATAAGATGTTACGACTGTGCCGAGATAACTGTATCGATTCACTTGTTTAAGAATATGTCCATCTACTCGTATATCACATAGTGGTATTCCCTTCTTCCCAGTGACGACCATAATCTGTGTCTTCTTAATATTCAGTTCTAACTGTCATTAATACAGTAGAACAAATATTATCACAGTCTAGAGAGAATGCAGCATCAAGGGGTTGTCAGAGGATTTGATCGTCAGTCGTCACTCAGAGGGAAAGCAAGACGAACATATAATCAGATTGCAACGGCTGCCATTAACATTGGAACTCTACGCTGGCTATTGAAGATGAGAACTGAGCGCTAATAATGAGAATGCCCCGAGTGCAGTGATGTCGGTTCTTGAATCAACACATACAATTTCGCTGTTTATTGTGCCATTGTCACTATTTTAAGAAAAAGAAGTCCAATATTTTTTAAATGCTTGCAGAGTTGTGCTCCGATTTGTGTTTTGCACTTCATACGCGGTCCGTTCAATGGAAATATAGAATTTACAATGCTGCATTTTGCACTCTATTCTCTACTCACTTGTTCATAGTTTTATTAAAGGCCATTCTTATGAATATTTTTTTATTGAATAAACACATTTTCTTCAGTATTTTTGAAAACTTTTTTTTTTAAACTACCATTTTTCATCACACACAAAAAAAACACATTTTCATCACATTTAAAAAAGTCATTCCTGTCACCAGACACATACATTACTTTTTGAAATGTTTACAACTTAGTTTACAGTGAATTCTGTATACGACATAACAAACAGAAACCAAAGAACCACAGAGATAATAAAAGTGATAGGCCTACTACTGCATTTGATGTTTTAAAATTAAACCGTTCTTCCAACTGAAAATCGAGAAATAATTTGATTTAATTAAATCTAGCATTTAACCGAGGCGAGGAGAGAGAGAGAGAGAGAGAGAGAGAGAGAGAGAGAGAGAGAGAGAGAGAGAGAGAGAGAGAGAGAGAGAGAGAGAGAGAGAGAGAGAGAGAGAGAGAGAGAGAAAGAGAGGGGGGTGGGGGGCTAGACAAATCAGTGTTCCGGAACGTTCAATTAATTCATACAACCTGAGACAGTCTCGAAAAACCCTTCTTTGGGACGGCTGCTTCGTCGGAGAACTGAGCGCGCATGGTAATGATCAATGTCTTGTGACATCGTTCGACATAACTAGAGTTGAGTTGAGCTAAGAAACAACGTCACTGCACTCAAGACATTCCCATACGCGCTCCCTCTTCTCGTTCAACAGTCAGCGAAGAGACATACTGCTAATCATTCCAAATCCCATTTGATTGAAAGTTCTCCTGTCTTCCCTCTCAGTTTTTAGATTCGACCAGAACACCTGCCGATCCACAGCCATATCATTCTCTCCACATACGGTTCTCAGTCTGTTCCATCGCCTTTTCCACCTGGTCCCACAGACGCCCGACTTGATATAACATAAAATGTTTTGCATATCCTTTACAGGACATCGCTGTCAACATCAGCATCTTTCAGCTGATTGTTGATTTCTTGGCAAGATTACGCTCAGTAGTTTGTTATTTCTTTCTGAGCGACCGGCTATACTCTCATAAGTCACTGGCGCAACTGGAACCGCTTCCAATTCTCGTGCGTTCACGTCAACCACGAGAGTAATCGGGGTTACGGAGAAAGCTGCTAACTCATTGGCCAGGGAGACCGGCCGATATAACATACCCCTAGGCAGAGGTGGGCAAACTTTTTGTGCATAGGGCCGCATTGACAAATGTAAAGCTATTGGCGGGCCGCATATATATATATATATCACAATAAGTAATTATTAATTATTTATAGGTTATTATGCAGTATAAATAACTAATTATTGCAATTTTACTTTTTACTTATACACGTATACATTATATTTGACAATATGGACATAAACTTATATTAGTTTGTTAAGATTTTACAACTTGTTATTATAACAAATATTCTTTATTATCTATCAATGGCTTTAATTTAGACACAAACCGACTACATTGTCAATTTAATTGTTGATTTCTAATGAGATGTATGTAACTGCTTGTACTTTTTGACAATATTCTTGAAATCTGCTGCAAGTTTACTTGTTGAAATTCGCATGACAGCATGCAAGTTGCAGTCCGACAATAAAGACCTATTCTTAGATTTGCTGATCGTCAAGCAAGAGAATGCTTGTTCAACAAATGTATGTTGTTTCAAACAATGATAACAGTTTAGCTGCAAAGTGTTTCAAGTTGGGAAATGATTCTTGTGATAAAGATCCATAGAAATCCAGCAAACCATCTGAGTTGAATTTCTCTTTCAGGTCATGATCTGCTTGTAAGTCAAGTAGCTCCAACTGTATGTCCTCTGTGGCTGTATCAGCTTCTGCACTAAAAGGGTAATGAGAATATTGAACTGTGGCTCTAAGTTCTTGAAATCTTGGAATCTCCATCCAAATTCTTCAATAAATTCATCTAATTGGGCTTTGTACTTTTCAGTCATTTCACCAGAAATGGTTTCTTGTTTCAGCAAAGGGATGTGACAAAATCTGTTTTCACTTGCTTGTCTGGAGAACAGTGAGAGTTTTGCCTGAAATGATTTTACATGTACATACAATTCTGTGCAAACACACCATTGCCCTGAAGTTTGACATTCAGTTCATTTAACTTTTCCATAATTTAAATGGCAAACATGAGTCTAACTTCCACTTTTTATTGACAATGTTAGTATTAAAGTCACATTCAATGCCCCTCATCTCTAGGAACATCACTATTTCTTCTCTGAGTTCCCACACTCACCTCAACACCTTGTCGAGACTCAGCCATCGAACACTGGTGTGGTACAGGACATCAGAATGTTCAGTTTCCAAATCGTTAAGTAATGCCTTTAACTGTCTGTGATTAAGTCCTCTTGATCTGATGAGGTTGATGACACTGACAACTGGGTCAATAACATGCTTGATATTCAAAACAGTTTTACACAGACTTTCTTGATGAATCACACAGTGAAGTGGTAATAATGTGTGGTCTGGATATTCTACTTTAATCTTATCACATATCAACTTTACCAGACCTACATTTTTCCAGTCAAAGCACGAGCTCCGTCAGTTGTAACACTTGCCATCTTGTTGCAAACAAACCCAGTTCTTTCAATACAGTTGTAACAGCATTGCATATATCATAGCCTGTTGTGTCTTTGAGTGACTCAACACTCAGTAACTCTTCAGTGAGTGTGAAAGAAGTGTTTACACCACGTATAAATATCAATAATTGGGCAGTATCATGTATATCGGTACTCTCATCCAATGTAAGAGAGTACCACAAAAATTGTTTACTTACATCTTGAAGTTTATGCATCAAATTGTCACTTATCTTGTCAACACGTCTGACCACACTTCTCCTTGATAAAGTAATGTCAAATCTTTTTTGTTGTTCTGGACACATAATGTTTACTGCAGCTAGCAAACTTTCCTTGATGAACTCGCCATCAGAAAATGGTTTGTTCTGTTTTACAATTCTGTGTGATAGCACAAGACTAGCTTCAGTTGCAGCATCTTGAATTGAAGTCCGTTTAGTGAAAACAGTTTGCTGTTTCTCCAAACTTTTCACCAACTCCAGGCATTTCCTTTCCCTCCCTTCGGTTGGTAAAGTTTAACCGAAATCGGAATGTTTTGTTTGATAATGTCTTCTTAAATTGTACTCCTTGAAGACAGCCACTGACTCACGACACAACAAGCAAACTGATTTGATACCACCTTTTATAAAACAGTGCTTAGTTGTACATTCATCATTAAAAACACGGCATTCATCTTCAATCTTACGTGTGTTATTGACACGCATTGTTTTAATAAAATTCCAACAGTTAGAATTGTACAAAACTTTAAAACGGAAATGAAACAAAACCTACTTCCGGCTGTGTATGAAAATAAAATATGTAGTAGAAAACATGTAGTAAACTCATAATAAATTTCAGAAATATATCAAGAATACTACAACAAATAAATTAATTTGAACAGTGTAAATGTGGAAATCTATATCTATAAAACAGAGTGTATGTTTGTTTGTGGGTTTGTGGGTCTTGGATGCGTTCGATAACGGTACATCCGATTGAGATGAAATTTTCTACACGTCTTCCTTTCATTCCTGTGCAACCGACAATAATAATTTCTTAATGTAAAATCTTCTACTTATTTAATAACATTTACTTTTCCATTTTCATTATATAATGTCTATATAGCAGGGGGACTTCACTCTAGAAAAGTTATTTCAAGGGGCATAACTTTTAATAACATTTTTATATACTTTATAGTCATATTGTTGGACTTACTTGCACTATTGTTAAACTCTTTGTCTATAGTTATTTTCAGGCATATGAGTTATAATAAATAATGATATAATCTTTAAGGCATTTTCAAAGTTTTCATAAAAATAATGCATAATGCATAACATTGTAACCCATCTTTTTCTACAGTTTTCATTGAATGGTGTGTGGAAGGACATTCTTTTAAGTTACTGTGCGCCAGGAGCTGGGCGAAACCACGCCGGGTCAGATAGATAGACAGATAGTCGGGAACGGAAGCTTATTTGACTACTTATATGAATTAGATGACATGCTCCCCACCAGGGACTGGGTGAAGCCGGGCCGGGTCAGACAGACAGATAGACAGACAGACAGTCGGGAACGGGAGAGCTTATATGACTACGTATATGAATTAAATTAGATGCTCCCCACCAGGGACTGGGTGAAGCCGGGCCGGGACAGACAGACAGATAGACAGACAAACAGATAGTCGGGAACGGGAGAGCTTATATGACTACGTATATGAATTAAATTAGATGCTCCCCACCAGGGACTGGGTGAAGCCGGGCCGGGACAGACAGACAGATAGACAGACAAACAGATAGTCGGGAACGGGAGAGCTTATATGACTACGTATATGAATTAAATGAGATGCTCCCCACCAGGGACTGGGTGAAGCCGGGCCCGGTCAGACAGACAGACAGACAGACAGATAGTCGGGAACGGGAGAGCTTATATGACTACTTATATGAATTAAATGAGATGCTCCCCACCAGGGACTGGGTGAAGCCGGGCCGGGTCAGCCAGACAGACAGACAAACAAGCAGACAGACAGACTGATAGATAGATAGATCCCCTCCAGGGCCTGGGCGAAGCCGGGCCGGGTCAGCTAGTAATTTATAAAAGGAAGAAAACTTTCAAATTTAATATTTTGTTGCAAAATAAATCATTTTATTCACCGGAGAAATATCTGTTTTTCATAAAATCATCCTTATTAAATGTTTACATGTCGATAAATATTTCTCTATATGAAAATCGATAAATTCGCATTTTATAATTACATGGATCTATATGTTGCTCTATGTAGCCGGGGCCGTGGTTGGGGTGAGCGCCGAACCATGCATAAATACCCCAATGGCTCGGCATTTATCACCTATGCAGCAAAAGTCCAACTCCTGGCCTTCTCGTGGCGGAACTGTTTTAACTAACAGGAGATGGGGCCGCGGCGAGTCACTGGCGCCGAGAAATAACCAGAACTCTCTAGATGTGTATGCAAGTACATGCATGCGCAGACATGCGCAGACGTGCCTACATACCTAAACTCGAGTAAGACCAAAGTCTGCTCTAGCAAAGGAAAGGTGCTGAAGACGGAGGCAACCAGACAGGAGGCGCACCACAGAAATCAGGATGCCACGCAATCACGCGTAATGAAATATGTCAACTATTGCTAAATGTTATGGTGCTCGCCCTGCTTTGGACCCCCGGGCAGGTGCAGTGCCGGGCCCTATGCCTCTAAAGGGTCCAACCATAGCTGCTAAAGGTCCTTCTCAGATGTCATGTGGAGCCAGGGGACCTGAGAATAGAGCGTCTGGCCATACCAAACAAAGACTAAAACTAATGCACTGGAATGCGGAGGGAGTCAGCAACAACAAAAAATAGAACTAGAAAACACCTTGGACCAAGATAAGCTTTGATAAGCATATGTTGCTTGCAAGAACCTCACCTCAACGAAAACGAAATGATGTCTGGGATATTGCGAGTACTAAGAACACTGCTTTCTGAACTTAGCAGTCAGCATAAGGCCACCATACAGTGGATACCATCGCACTGTGGAGTACCCGGAAACGACAGAACTGATCGATTGGCTAAGGAAGGAGCAAAAGAAGAACAGCCTGATGTGCCCGTTACATACCACCAAATGAAAAGAATGATCAAATCAGTCAGAAGGCCACCAAGACCTGCTCAAGACGGGGATGTGTGTTTATGTGGGTGGAGATGTGTGGATGGTTTGAGGAAGTATGTGTGGGAGGCGGGGTTGTGTGGGTAGGGGATTGTGTTGGGTGGATTGGGGATGCAAGGGCGGGTGGGTAGAAGTGTATGGTGTGTGGGTTTGAGATATGTGTGCGGTGTGTTGGTGGGGATGTGTGAATGATGTGTGGGTGGAGGGTATGTTTGTGGTGGTATGGGTGGAGGATAGTGTGTGGTGTGGGGGATGTGTGTGATGGGTGCGGAGAATGTGCGGATGGGTGGGGTATATGTGTGGGTGAGTAGGGGATTGTGGTGGTTGGGGGAAGTATGTGGGGTGTGTGGGTGGGAGATGTGTGTGTGGATAGGGAATGTGTGGGTGGGGGGTGTGAGTGGCTTAGGGATGTGTAGGTGGGTGAGGGAGTTGTATGTGTCGGTGTGGGATGTGTGAGTGGGTGGAGGATGTGTGTGGATAGGGGTATTGTGATCGAGAGATGTTTGGTTGGGGGTGGGTGGGGGTGTGTGGGTGCGTAGTGGAGGATGTATGCGTGAGTGAGTGTGTGTTGGTGGACGGGTAGGGAATGCATGTGTAGGTGGGGAGAGGTGTGTGGTGTGTTGGTTGGGGATATTGTGTGGGTGAGGTATGTGTGTGTGGGTGGGGGATTTTTGTGGTGTGTGAGTGGGGGTATGTGGGGTGGATGGATAAGGGTATCTGTGTGGGTTGGAATATTGTGTGGTATATGGGTGGGGGACATGTGTGTGGTGTGTAAGTGGGGATGTGTTGGTGAGGGATATGTGTGTGTGTGGTGCATGGGTTGGGAATAGTGCGTGGTAGGGGGTGTATGTGATGTGCGGGTGGGGGATTGTGTGGTGGGGGATTATGTTATGGCATGTGTGGGTGGGTGGAAGTTGTATGTGTGGGTGGTGGGGTGTGTGTGAGTGGATTGGGGATGTATGGGTGGTTAGGGAGATGTGTGTGTGTGTGGGGGAGGGGGGTGTAGGGACATGTCAGTTGGTGGGGATGTGTGTGTATGGTTTGGGGATGTGTGAGTGGATGTGCGATGTGTGGGTTGGTGGGGGGATTGTGTGCATGGGTGGGGAATATGTTGTCGATGGAGATGTGGCTGGGGGATGGGTGGTTTGAGGTGTGGGTGGGGAGAGGATGTGTGGGTTAGGATGTGTATGTGGATGGGCGTGGGATGTGTGGGTTGGTGGGGGAATGTTTGTGGGTGGCGAGTGTGTTTTGGTTGGGGGATCAGGTGAGGGCAGTGTGTGTGTGGGTGGGGGATGTGCGGGAGGGGGATGGGTCGGTTGGTGGGGTATGTATGTGTCCCTTGGTGTGCGTGTGTGTGGGTAGGTGGGGGGGGGGGGTGTGTATGTGTCCCTTGGTGCGCGTGTGTGTGGGTAGGTGGGGGTGTTGTGTGGGTGGGGTGATGTATGGATAGGTGGGAGATGGGCCTCATAACATGGTAATTAGCCTTGTTTATGTTTACAACATTCATTTCACAATGTTTATTTTTCTTCCTATGTAAATGCATAATGCTCATGATGAACGAAAGATGAGTGATTGGAAGGGCCGAATGTAAGACGGGCCTGCGCGCCCAATTTGTGACCCTAATAAAGTTGATTTGATTTGATTTGATTTTTGATTTACCACGTTATGGACAGACCAGAACAAGTCATTATTCTGTACCTCAGAACAGGACACAATAGATTACGCAACCACATTTATACAAGATTCAAAATTGGTGAATCAGCCATGTGCACATGTGGATTGGCGTCGCAGACAGCCGAGCACATGCTCAAAGACTGCCCAAATTAAAGCATGTCTAGGCAAACCTTCTGGCCTAGAGAGACGTCAGTGGAAGATAAACTCTATGGATTGCTGAGTGAACTAAAAAGGACAGTGAAATTCATACATGAGGCAACATTGCAGTTATAGACATATTTCAAGCGAACGAAAGAAGAACAAGAAGAAGCATTACATTACGAAGGTCAAGGACTGTTTACAAAAATAGATAATTAGAAAGAAATTTTATCAAAAATGTTAAAACAATCATAACGGTACATGAAATTCTGTAAAATTCAACAAAATAACTTTAAAACGAAGTAAAATTTTAATTTCTAAATGCCCTCGCGGGCCGCAAAAAATCAGTTGGTGGACCGCATGCGGCCCGCGGCCGTAGTTTCTTCACCCACCTGCCCTAGGTAAATAATTGGTGACCCAGATCTACTAGAAACTGAAAGCAAATGGAGTCGCGTACCTTTGACACGTGTTTCCAAGAATTGATGACGCAACTTACCGCCACTTAAACCCACTCAGTCCAATGAGTGTGAGTGTAAATTTAAAAAAAAAAAATTGAACTTTAGACCTATAGTGGACGTGTATGCTGTTCGTGTTATACTTGATATTTGCAACAACTCCTCGCGCGTCTATCCTGGTATTCACATTTTCTGTTGTTTAGATGTTTATCACTGCTGAAAGTTTATCATAAGCCAAAAAGGTAGCCAGATATGAGTCCGCTAAACAAGATCTGTGTGCTGTTTTATGCTTCGGTTTTCTTCAGTTTTCTTTGCTTTGTTGTTGTTGTCTCCGAAAGGAGGAATGACGACAACAGTAAAGAAGATGATAATGATATCATAATCGGGATTGATCTTGGCACAACGTATTCATGGTGAGTATTATTTTAATTCATGTTATACTTCATTAATCACAAGCACTTACAGGACAGTTGACTGGTCATACTTTAACAAATTTGCTGAGGCATATTTTAGTCTCACATTATGTGTCTTCTTTCATTTTTCCACGAATACGGTAACTTTAGATTTGTTTATAGCGATGCCGCGATATTTGAATTTTCTGTCGGCCAACCTGGCATATGTTGTTGTTTTTTTTTATTGCCCACCCCCCCCCCTTTTTTTTTTTAAAGACATCATTAACATCCTCATCTTCCACTTTCGCCGTGGGGAGGGTTAGTTGATGTTCCAGTGCCTGATCTACGAGGGGAAGTCAATAATTAAATCACAAATGGTTGTAGAAAAATAGCTAAATATGATAACAACTTGAAACCAGTTTATTTGTATACATACATTGTGCCTTTATTTCTCAACATAATTTCCACCAACATTGATGCACTTATCCTGTCGTTTTATTAGTCCTACCAAACCGGGTGCATAGAACTGCGTGCTCTGTTTTCTAAACCACGTTTTCACTTCACATTCAACTTCGGCGTCATTCACGAAATGTCTCCCACCAAGGTGGGTTTTCAGTGGACCAAAAAAGGTGGAAATCGCTAGGGGCTAAGTCGGGGCTGTAAGGTGGATGTTCCAGAACTTCCCACCTTAGTTGGTTAATTTTCTCCTGAGTTAATCGAGCCGTATGTGGTCTGGCATTGTCATGAAGAAGCAACACTCCTCTAGTCAGCAGTCCTGGAAATTTCAATCGATCATGCATTATGCTGTATGCTGAACCATGTGAGCACCCTATTGCAGATGCTACAGAGTCTATCGTTACTCGCCTGTCACCTCTAATCATCTCCTCCACCCGCTGCACGGATGCTTCTGTTGCAATCTCAACAGGACGACCAGATCGGATTTCATCAACAATTTTAGAGCGTCCTTGAGAAAATATTTCTACCCAGCTATGCACCGCTTTACGGGACAAACATTTGTCAGCATAAACAGGAAGCATATTCTTTATGAATGTCCTTTGCAGGCAGTCATTTTGCCTACAAAAAACGCACAACAGCACGTTGCTCTTTCGTTGTACACTCCGTAAGTACAGTCGCCATTTTGTTTATGCGCTGCGCATGCGCATGAGACACCTAGCGCCACCTGACGAACGGGAATATAAAGTTCGATGTTGCTGTCACGTAATGACACCTGTAGAAAACACCAACTATATTTACCTGCCATCCCACAGAACTGTGTGACGTACTTATTGACTCGCCCTCGTATATTGTTCAATATATACCAGGTTTTGGTGTTACTACTGCCATGTTGGGGGGGGGGGGGGGGGGGGGGGAGGCTATTTGTTGTTATTAGTCCTTGTTCGAGGAACGGATGTCAGAGTGGCGAAAACGCGTGGTTTTCAGGAGATTCGGATTCGTATCCTCGGTAAGGTGTGGATTTTGTTTTCCGTCGGGGGTGAAAAGAAAACCCTAACCTGCACAGTTCGTTGCCTACAACGCAAGGTACTGCAGGCAGTAAATGACAGACAGCTCCTTGTTCTGAGCACATGCTGAGTAGGTGTTCACCATTGCTATTACATTCAGTCTCTGTGTCGATGAATGACCCCATGTATTCATCCCACGGTGTTATTCTTGTATATATTCGTCCATTGAAATCACCCATCACAATAAGTTTATCTTTCTCATTGACATTGTTTAATATTTTTGTAATGTTATCAAAGTATTCGTTTTTGTCTTCATCGCTGTGAGTGTCGTTACATGAGGCGTATGTCTGTCTAATGATTGTTATTTATTGCCTTTTTTAATCTGTATTAATATTTTTCTGGTATAAATGCAATCTCGATAATGCTTTGCTCTTTTTCAGGATTTAATATAAAACCAACTCCATGTTCAGCCTTTGCTCGTTGATCGACCCTACGCCATACCAGAACGTAATTTTCATGTATTTTGCCCCTTTCTCTCGTACCTGAAAGTCCTAATATTTGGATGTTTGATTTTGTCATGAACTCTACTAGTGCTGGTTTTTTATCTCCTAGTCCACTAACACTTCAAGTCCCAAATAACTCATGTCTGTTTCGTACTTTAGCTGTTATTGTTCGCTGTGTTTCCGATGTGAGCGCTGATAGGGTCACGCTTCTCTTTCAGTTTCTGCCATATTTCTTCGGTACACACTTATCACACGACGTTCTTACGATGATAAGTGCGTGAGATTGTCGTTGTCTAGGTAACGATGCTCCTGGTGTGTCAATTGAGCTATCTAACTGTCGCTTAATCCAACTCACCCCTGCAGTGCACATTCACCAGTCATGAAACAAGATTGAGTTGGCACACATAATCTTTTAATCCAGAAAAAACACGGACAAACGGAACATGTTTATACATCCAGAAATCAATATAATCCACAGAATATACACACTACAACCCACACGATGGGTCTAGCCTTCACTCACTATGCAACCCACTCTTGGTTCAGGCCTCGATTAACTATCCAACCCCCACTGGGTTTTAGGCCTGCATTCACAACTCAACCCACTCTGGGTTCAGGCCTCCATTCAAACTCCGAGAAATACACAACACAATTCTCCTCGACTACCGACCCGTCGGCGTCTAACCATCAACTCTTTTCCAGCGACCTCACTCCTCAGTCAGTCCCAGCTTCCACTCCCTAGACAAAGTTTTCCACTCTCTTTTAACCCTGCTGTGTAACCCCTCCCTGGGCTCCCAACAACATTACACCCTCACCATTATTTCTCATGGTTAGTTGTTTTTCTCGTAGTCTTGCTACAAAGGTCACTCATCTCAATGTCAATGACCCAGGCATATGTCATTATCCCGCCCCCTTAAAAGAAAACATCGTTTTCAAATGTTGGGAGACTAATACTTATCAAATATGTGACCCAGACATATTGCCTGGGTAGCCCTAAATATGACTCCACCTCACTTTAGGTACCACACTAAATAATACATCAAATGCTCATAGTACACTCCCATATTCCCCACACATCAACACAACCAACTTTCTATCTTGTGTACCAATGCATGAACTAATACATCACATAATAATAATACATCACAGTGTATCTGCAGGTCTATTAACATCCTCAAAAAGACACAAGCTATTTGTGTGCCGACCCTATATCAGGTGGTTCTTTTCTTGCCTCAACTCTCCACCTATGATTCCTGTAGATGCTGTGTCTACCCTTCATATACCCATGCCTCATGTTTCCTATATCTTTAACACATCTGTTTGCTAATCCTAACCCTGGTTCAGTGATGTCGTTAACACTCTTTTGAACTGCCTTAACTTTGCAATCTGCATATTGTATCGTTACACTGGGGTCTCTGTTTAATCTGACCTCTTTATTAAATCCTGGCCAATATACCTGGCATCCTGCTCTATGCTGCTTCCGCCTTACTCCTATGTGCCCTGCACATGCCCTATCCTGAGCTGTTCTAGTATATCGGTCTCTATGTGTTAACGGTAATCCACCTTGCCCACACGCAGTTCCGCCATCTGAAAACCTGCGAGTGAGAACATTATTCTTCCTTCCAAAGCACCATCTACCCTTCTTTGATTGCCTATGTCTGACTTTACCACACCCTTGGCAACATTTGTCTGTCGTATTATCTTGTCTCTGGGATTCCCTACTGCTATATTTGAGATCCATTCTCAAGTTGTTACTTTCCCTGGACGCGGTGCGAACAAAGTAATAATCCAAAATGTTCTTTTTACAACTGTATGAAACTATGCTCGCGGAGCTGCCACGTCATCCTTCGTTGTCAAAATGTTTGCTCATAACAGAGTAATGGTCACAAAGGGATTCACAAAGACGAACATAAAGTCTGGTTTTCGTTCACAAACACCTTGGTTATCCAGTTCTCCTCTGGAACATTTTTGTAAATTTCCACTGCATCGGCCTTGACATTGCCGGACACCTCAAGTCAGTACCTCAGTACTCTTTGTCACAATAATACACACTTAATCTGGCCGCGAACAAAGTAATGTCCGGAAATATTTCGTTATCCACAAAGACACCTGTCCTGCCCAACCCGGCTGTGGTAGGGGTACCGTGACTGTCACAGCCTCACATTATACGGTAAACCAACATAAGTTAATAGCCACTAGCAAAGGGCTACAACTCCCTCCCAAGGGAAAGAAGTAAGACCCTCGAAGGCCAGAGTAATCCAGAGCCTTCTCGAAGGACTGGTCAGTGAGTCCACTGTCCCGTGGACACTGATGTGGCCCGCCTATTGCGGGGTCCACGAGGAACTCGGACAGAGTTACCACCCGTGTCGGATTGCGACACGTGTGAACCGGCAGAGACAGACGGGACATCGGAGAGGCAACAGGGCCTGCCTTAGAGGGACTTAATAGTTCAGACCCATGTGTTTTAGGGTCATAGACATATGCTAGATAGTTTGCTTAGAATGTTTGTTATAATCATGTGTGATGTTAAACCTCTGTGATAAGCAACTTATTAGTGCGGGCTTGTTAAACCCACTGCGCCAACGCACTGTATATCTAAACACAATAAATACTGTTATACTATATTTAACGGAGTTATTGTTGCCTGTTTGAGCCCGAGACCAGATCCCCTAGAGATCCAACACGCTGACAGGCTTTTTGGGGGCTAATCTCCGGTTTTGGCACAAGCTTTACGTTCAGACGGCTATTGATTGCCAAGTAAAAAATTAAGTAAATGATATCAAATTGATTGTTGAACAAGTATGCAGCTATCTAGTGATGAACTAGTATTAATATGAGTCCCTCTGCAGATAATCTCTCCATGATGTTAACACTATAAATTTTGACATGACTGTGACATTTGACTGTTACTAATGTTTTCTCATTCTACCAGCAGATTGTTCCGCGAATTGTGGTGTATGTGACCTATGTAACCTATCCAACAGTGGCGAGAGTACAAGACAACATTCGCAAGTTCAGGGAATATAAGATAAGTTTCATATCATGCCCATTGCAACCCTAAGCGGTACTTATCACCATCCATCCATGTAACATTTTTGCTTTGCATTGATTTGTATGTATATTCATAACTTTGTAACCAATGTAACTTTGCATTTGTATTTGCTCATGTAAACAGTAAGGGAGATAACTAAATTTTCTACTCCCCAACATTTTTCTAAGGGATTTAACTTCAGTAAAATTACCAACAAGTAAAAGACAAAATGTCTACGTTAGAAAAATGTATTGAGTTAGGTATGAGATTAGGTTATAAAGAAGAGAAGCTATCAGAATGGGCGCAGAAGACACACGCAGAGAACATTGCCCGTGAAGAAAGAGCGATAGATCGGGAAGAAAAACAAAGGCAATTGCAGGCAGAAGAAAAGAAGATGCAAATTAAGGCAGAAGAAAAGAAGATGCAAATTGAGGCAGAAGAAAAGAAGATGCAGGCAGAAGAAAAGAAAATGCAATTGCAGGCAGAAGAAAAGAAAATGCAATTGCAAACTCAAGAGAAACAAATGGAGCTTGAGGCGGCGGCCAAACTAGCCCAATTGAATGCCGATACACACATAAAACTAAAGCAGATGGAAATCGATTCCAACGTAGAAATATCTGTAAATAAACTGAAAAGCAAGGAGGAGGAACACAAATATAACAAGTATAAAGGCCTCATCAAAGCATTTTGCTCAGGAGACTCTATCAGTGCATACCTGGAAAATTTTGAGTGTCTAATGTCCTACCATAAGATCGTAAAATCAGATTGGGCATTTATTTTAATGCGAAACTTAGCTCTGGAACCCTTAAAAGTAATAGAGACAGTTCCGCAGGAAATGAGAAAAGATTATGATTATTTAAAGCAACGCATTCTCCAACATTTCTCATTAGATACAGCAGGTTACCAACAACAGTTCGCAAAATTATCCCCACAACCTAACCAAACCTTTATAGACTACGTGTCTACAGTTCAGGATGTTTGCACAAAGTGGATTAACTCAGCTAAAACTAACAACAACCATGACAAACTAAAAGAACTCATTATTATTGACAAAATAGTTAGTACAATCCCAACACCTTTTGCTAAGTTTTTGAAACAAATGGACTGTAAAAGTATTCAAGATGTAGAGACAAAGGGGAACGCATTTTTCACAGCGAACAGAGATATTTTCCAATTAAACCTAAGTCAAAACGAAACAGCAGCAGTTGTAAACATTAGATACTCGAAACCAACTGAGAGCAAGTTTAAACCACGCTCGAATGTCAGGAAGCCAGTTAAGTGCCAGTATTGTAGTTTGACTCACGAAGAATACGCGATGTGCGATAAATCGCCCAACTATGTTCGCCCCTATGTTAAAACCATACTATGCTAGAGAGGACAGTGACACGAGTAAGCAGACGCAGCTGACTGATGACAGAAACGAAATGACAATTACCCAACTGAATGACACCTTGACAAACGAAGCATCGTTAACGACGCACTCTTACGACAACAAAGACGATGAAGACATATTTACATTACCGACAATATGGGATAACGACAACGACGACCAATGTGACGACATATTGACAACGATTAATCTCGACGACGACGACAATGACATTGAGGACAATTTACAAACAGTAGCATCTGTAATAAATCAGACAGACGTAGACAATACTGAAATTCCAGTACCGATTATGAATGACGACGGTAGTATAAGGACATACAAATCTCTGACACTTTGACACAACAGCAGCGACAAGACATTTTGTCTCTCCTTGACGATTATAAATCTATCTTCTCTAACAAACCTGGACGGACTGACAAAATAACACATTCAATTGTGTTGACAGATCTGACACCTGTCAAATGTAGACCATATTCTATTTCCTCTAAATAGGCAAATTAGACAAAAAAATTTTGGATTTAGGAAAAATG
>JACEFZ010007315.1:0-11247 GCA_014155875.1 Cepaea nemoralis | reverse complement strand
TGGAAAAAATAGCTTTTAAAATGACCTTATTTTTTTTCCTGTTAAATTTTATGTTGGCATTTTCAAAAAGGATACCTTTTTTTTTAAACCAATTTAATTTGCCCCATTGACATCGGGAAAAATAACATTTGGGCCCTGTTTTCTGTTGGAAACCATAAAAGTGAGGATGGGGTTGGGGAAGGGGGCCCTTATCCATAATCTTCTCTGAAGATGGTTCATTTTTCTGAAATTTTTTGTTCCCAGTAAGGGAGTATTACTATGATGGTTCTCGGGAAAGGTCTTTTGAACCCACCCATTTCCCAGCACACTTTTTGTTCTTGGGCTCGGGTTAAATATATGAAAATGGCGGGGACCGGCCCCCCCCAAAAAACCCTTTAAAACTGGATAAAAATGAACAATCTGAGTGGTTGTTTTTAAAAAAAGATGGTTTTGTAAAACTAATCTTGCAATGTCCAAGTTTAAATTGTTAATTTCTTATGTAGATGTGATCTGCAATGAAAGATTACCACACTGATTTCTCTGGAATAAGTTAATGAGCAGTCATAAAGCTAGATTTATGAGTACATCAACATAAAATGGAAAGCAGAATTGGTTTGTTTTACTAGAGCACAATTACAGGTAAATGGACATTGCTGTAAAAAGCCTTTGTCGGCAAACAAAAACTAAAAATACATCATCTTGTGTGTGGTCCAGATCTTAAGCAATAATGTGACATAAATATACAAGAATTTATTGGTCCTCTTTGAAGGTAAGGGGAAAGAATTACTTATTAGAGGACGCAATAGATAACAAAGCATGTATAGATAAAATATAGCAGGGTTCATTTGTGTACAAATGAGAATGTCACCTCATTGAAAGAACAAGTGTAATTGGATGTAAAGGGCCAATTTAGAGATATATGGTGCACTGGGCATATCATACTAGACTTATCTAAGTCAAGACCAGTTGGCACTTGACATATGATGTGGTCAGTATCACGCCGGTCCTCTTTACTTCCCAAGACATTTCCCAATATCCTTTTTAGGCTGAGCCGACCAGAGAGCCCAGGACAACTTAAAAAACCCACCCTGGTGCAGATTTAAGCCTAAGACCACCAGGTCAGCAAGCGAGTGTCTATCCACTCCCATTTGGATGTAAGACCACGTAACAAAACCGTACAGCATCATCACTTGCCAGCTGTACCAACAACTGTACATTTCAACAAAGCCCAAGTTTGAAAAATTTTTACAAACATTGTTAACTTACTGAAGGAACAAAACATCACCCAAGTTTAACAAATGTTTACAAGACTTGTTAACTTATTAGAGGAACAAGACATAGCCCAAGTTCAACCACTGTTTACAAATGATATTGTTAACGTACCAGAGGAACAAGACATAGCTCGAGTTCAACCACTGTTTACAAATGATATTGTTAACGTACCAGAGGAACAAGACATAGCCCAAGTTCAACCACTGTTTACAAATGATATTGTTAACTTGCTGGAGAAACAAGACATAGCCCAAGTTCAACCACTGTTTACAAATGACATTGTTAACTTACTGAAGAAACAAGACATAGCCCAAGTTCAACCACTGTTTATAAATGACATTGTTAACTTAATGGAGGAACAAGACATAGCCCAAGTTCAACCACTGTTTATAAATGACATTGTTAACTTAATGGAGGAACAAGACATAGCCCAAGTTCAACCACTGTTTAGAAATTAAAAGTTGCTTTTTTATTCCATATGACCCAGTCTCTTTCCACAGCGCGAGCTGCCAAAAATGTCGCACAAAGAACAAACTCCATAGCTCCAGATGTCAAAATGTCATTTGAGCCGAGTTGCTAAGAGTTGCATTCTATCTGTTTATAGTTTGAGTTTGTCCAGAAGGAAAGAGTAACATTTACATGTAACCAGCCATAAATGGTGAGATGTCGACAAGATGTATTTCATGGCACTCAATGATAGGAATTTGTCAATGTAAAGCCTGAGGAACAAGCTACTGAAAAGAATAAAAGATAAACAACGGCATCAAACAAAGAGAAGCCCAGGCAAAATAAACTTCCTACATTAGCCTGTGACAGAACTATCGCAAATGACAACTACCATTAACCCTTTACAGGGCAGACGCTTGTCCGTTTTTTAGCCCTGAACGGGCAAGATTTTTTCAGGTTCGGTAAAATTTCGGGTTGCGTAAGTAAAAACATCACAAATAAGGTGTTAGTCAACCAATTTTAGTTAAATAAACAACACAATGAAGGGAAAAGCATGCAGAATATGTTACTCACGTGATTGTTGTCGGTAATCCATATATGAACACAAATATTTACAAAATACAGCATGTTGTTTGTGATTTTCCATCATCTATACGGCAATTTACAAACACATTTTCAGAATCATAAGCACTTTCTTTAAAGTCCGACTCAGACTGCTAATGCAAAAAAAAATGCTTTTCACCGATATCTAGCTGTGATTAATAGTCAACTTCGTGCCCTTTAATGTCACTTAAATGGAACCTAGTGAAATCTCGGCTATCACTTCAAGAATCGTCGAAATCCATTTTGAAAAACTAAGAGTAAAAGTCCCGAAAACTATAAAAAAAAGTCCGTAAAAATCTGTTCAAATTCATAGTAAGCGTTTACAAATGGTGGCCACGTTGTCAAGCTATCGGCGAAAGTGAAAGTAGCTGTCGGAAGTGTCGGAAAGCCGAGAGATCGCGTTTTTACAATGCATTAATAGTATCGGGCGCGATCGGCCGATCTGCTCGTTTAAGGGATCGGCCGCAAATGGACGTTTTGCCCTGTAAAGGGTTAAGATGACAACGCATAGATTTGTTCTCCAAACTGAGCGCCATATCACTGAGTATCAACGCGGTGGCTATATTAACAGCAAGGTGACAACAATTGCTATTTGCGCTGTGCCCCACGTGAAACCTATAATATATAAGAGCAGCGTCGTGGCAACTATACCCCCAACATGCCATGCTGGCATGAAACTGAAACCTTTACTTGTCATTTTCAAACAGTCCAAACTACTATATTCTTACTGTGTATGGAACTTACTGAGCTGCCGTTAACTGGACACAGCAACGGGGAAAGAAAATATCTCACATCCTTCTCCAGGTCAAGGCTGTCACAGTTGGTGAAGGGCTGTAACTCTGACGAGTTGCTGTGTGACTTGTTCCTGTCAACAATTTTAGAACCAACACAAGCTGGTAAGTCTTCTCAGTTTTTTTATTGGAGTCCCTCCATGAGGTGGTGAAGATATGGCTGAATGGAAAGCTTCCTTGTTTTATGCTGGTGCACTTGGGCTTTGAAGTCTTGTCTCTGGACACCTATAAAATTTATACATGAAAAGTATGAAAGCATTTTAAAGCAAAAACTAACAAAACAAGGCGTGCATGTAAGAATTAACATATGAGGACAGTAACGTCTGAATAAGGTAAACTTAGTTGCATATCCTTTACAGGGCGTCGCAGTCAACTCCAGCATATTTTGGCTGATTACGAGTCCTGGGAAAGTTTACGTTCAGTAGTTTTCCATTGCTTTCTGAATGAAAACCAATGCAAGATGGTCTGATTCCAAATCCCCGCAGCTGTGTCAAATGCGGTATGCAGGATTACAAACTGCATCCATCGGCACAGAGCTGGCAACTATTAATGCAAACACAATATTAGATCCCCAAAGTTACACTTAAATAAGAGGTGTCCTAAGGCAGTGTTTTGTCTCCAAGACAGTTCTAATCTGCATGAATAATATAACACAGGAAAGAGAGTTCAGTGTGTTATATTTCCTGACTTCCTCTGAGGTTCTGGAGGCTGAATCATAACAAGTGAGGATCATCATAACAGTGTTAGATAACACAAAACACAACTGTAGCTGGATGTCAAATCTTCCAGTTTTATTGACAGAACACATATGGCCATGCCCTTACAGTCTAGACCGGACACAAAAGTCTTGATATGATTGTCCCTTCATGTCATAACAAAGTCACTTTCTAGCCTATAAATGGGTGTGACTTGACAAGCTAAACCAGGCATCAAACAGTCTTAGCATGGTCATCCTTTCTGGTCATAGCAAATCAGCTCTTGGTCTGTTTATCAGATATCCTTAATGGTTTCAGCCATAGACAGCCTGCACATGTGGCATGTCATCACACAAGATTGATTCAATACATGTCTTGATTCAATACAGGTCTTTCATTGTCTATGCATGGTAAATGTGCATGTATAGTCTATTTTGTTTTGTGCACAAACCCACAGCACAAGATCTAGAATCTACTATCCCTCCTTTAATATTCTGAAAATCACTACTGTGGACAACTACAAGCACAAGTTTACGTATTCATACATTAAATAAAATTCTTCCTGATGAATAAAAAACACAATCAGATCGCTTCATAATCCAAAAATTGAGTGTTCAAATTATGCGTAACATGCAAGAATTTTGTGCTCGATTTTCCACATTGATGAAACAAGTTTTGCTTCACCAAAGCAAAACACACCGCGAAACATATATGTATTCATTCTTGCAGCATTACAATCTCCAGCTTACATCTTGTGGGTAATATCTTCATGCTCACATTCAGGGTCCACTGACTGGCCTCATGTGTAAAGAACTGCATGACTAACCAATTAAAATCACATCTAATGTATCACTCACATCTTATCTAATAACATAATGACATAATAACTAATAATATATAACCTAGACTGTAACATTATATGATAATGACTTGACATTATGAGTGACTAAAGAAACTATCAACGGTATGTACCAATTTATATAAAAGGCTGTCAAAAATATTCTCTTTTTATCTTCCTTTATATCTCTTTTTCCATTATTCTTTCCAGCTGTTATAAAAGGTGGTTAAAACTATGACAGCCTCTTTCTGATGCTTGTGATAAGTTGTCTTTTGTGTCTTAGCCTCTTTAAATACATTTAGATAAACCTGAATAACGAAGACACAAACAATAGATTGCAAGATTTATTGCTTGGCATATTTCGCTGAATCTCGTCACTTACATAAATGAAAGTAATTAGATAATCCTTCAATTTAAATATACAGCACACATATTCACACAGTAATTTGAATTGTTCATCAGGGAGCATTTAGATAAATCATTTCGTTGTCCAGGGCACCGTCAGCATTCTTTCATAAAATCAGTTCTTCTTCTTCTTCTTTCGTTCGCTTGAAATATGTCTATATCTGCAATGTCGTCTCTTGCATGAATTGAACTGTTTTTTTCAGTTCACACAGTGGTCCATAGAGTTTATCTTCCACTGTCGTCTCTCTAGGCCAGAAGGTTTGCCTAGATATGTTATATTTTGGGCAGTCTTGGAGTATGTGCTCTGCTGTCTGCGACGCCAATCCACATGTGCACATGGCTGTTTCACCAATCTTGAATTTTGTATACATGTGGTTGCGTAATCTATTGTGTCCTGTTCTGAGGCGCAGAATAATGACTTGTTCTGGTCTGTCCATAATGTGGTAGTCATCTTGAGCAGGTTTTGGTGGCTTTCTGACTGATTTGATCATTCTTTTCTTTTGGTGGTATGTAACGGGCACATCAGGCTGTTCCTCTTTGGCTCCTTCCTTAGCCAATTGATCAGCTCTGTCGTTTCCGGGTACTCCACAGTGGGATGGTATCCACTGTATGGTGACTTTATGCTGACTGCTAAGTTCAGAAAGTAGTGTCCTTAGTACTGGCAATTTCCCAGAGAGGAGCGCCTCGAGTACTGATTTTGCATCTGTTAGTAGCACCACAGGTTGAGTACCATTGCTGTTATTTAGTAATTTCTCTGTTGCTATCTTGATTGCTTCAATTTCGGCATCATAGTTATGGCAGTACTTTCCTGTCGGTACTCTGGCTGTGTCCCTAGTATTATTTGGGTATTCTATGTACACTCCCGCTCCTCCATTTCGAACAGCATTTTGTGCTGACCCATCTGTGTAGACTCGGATCCAGAGGTCCTGTGGGTATTCTTCATCAAGGAAGCTGAGAGTGGCTGTTCTGCGCTGCACACTGTTCTGTTCTTCCTTGTCAAATATTCCTCTCACTTTTGTCTGGATTTGTAACGATAGTCTATGCTCATCTTTCCATGGAGTTCGCTCTGGAATAGTTGTTAGGGGGATACCAACTGTGGGCAGATCAGTGGTTTCTCTGCAGAGTCGTTTGGCCTGGTGGATAAAACTACTTCTTTTCAACCGCCCCATAGCTAGGTTTTCAAATCTGTTCTTCATAGGGTGGCCTGGCAAGCTGAGGAACTTTTCTGCTTGTATTAGCGTTTTCGTATCTCTGCGCTCACTCAGTGCCTGTGTCCTCCCCATCTTCTCCATTTCCACTATAGGGGTTGATCTCATCCCTCCTGTGGTGACTCTAAGTGCTTGATTTTGCACCTTGTCCAGCTCTTGTAGTGTGGTATTTGATGCTGAACACCACGCAGTTGACCCATATTCCAGGTGTGGTCGTATGCTCTGTTGGTAAACTTTGCTAAGTATTTTCGTACTGGCTCCCCATGTGGTTCCACTTAGCTTTCTCAGGATGGCTATTTTCCTTCTGGCTTTTGCTACTGCTTTGTTGATGTGCTTTCTCCATGTCAGCTTGCCATCAAATGTTACTCCAAGGTATGTTGGTTCTTTATCTTCTCTTAGGGGTGTTCCATTTATCTGGATGATCCCTGCCTTTTGTTTTGGAGAGAGGGTAAATAGGGTTGTGCTGCACTTGTCAATGTTTATGCTGACACACCATCTATTTGCCCATGCAGCAAATGTATCTACAGCTCTTTGTAGCAATCTGGTGGCCACTGATGCATATTCATTTGTGCTCCATAGAACCAGGTCATCGGCGTACATTGCCGCTTTAATTCCATGCGGTAGGTGAGCAACAAGATCATTGATGAAGATTAGAAAAAGTGTGGGGGACAAGACTCCGCCCTGGGGACACCGTGACGCAGTAGTACTTTCTTGCTCTTGAGTCCGTCTATCTGTACTCGGGCTCTTCTGTTGTGCAAGTATGCTTTCACCCATTTGTACATTCTTCCATTGACTTTGCAGTTTCTCAGTTTCTTCATCAGACCTTCTTTCCAGACTTTGTCAAAGGCTTTCTTCAGATCTATCCATGCCGCAAGCACCAGCTTCTTCTCTTGGAATGCATCCTCAATTTCTTGAGAGAGGTAGGTTGTCTGATATTCCGTAGAGTAGCACTGCCTAAAGCCAGCCTGCTGTGGCACAAGGATGTTTTTACTTTCAATGTACCACTGCAGTCTGTGATTGATGATGCGCTCCAGTGTTTTGCAGAGACAGCTGGTGAGGCTAATTGGTCTGTAGCTAGAGGCAATGGAACCATCTTTCCCTGATTTTAGGAGGGGTATCATGATTGCTTCTCTCCAGGCTTGTGGAACACTGCCTAAGGTCCAGCTGTTATTGAAGATCTGCAACAGCTTTGTTTTGGCCTCTGTTCCTAGGTTCCTGATCATTTCATTGGAGATACCATCAGCTCCTGGTGACTTTCTCATTTTCAGTTTTGATATGGCTAGCTCCAGTTCGCTGATTGTGATGGGTGCCTCCAGAACCTCATGTACTATTTCCTTCTGTCCTGTATGTTGTCGTTTCTCTCGAATCTCTTGTTGTTTCTCTGGACTAATTTTGATATTGCTATCTTGTGCGAACGAGTCCGCAAAATGGTCAGCTGCTTGCTTTCTTGTTAAGATTTTTCCATCTTTATGTAGTGCAATTTTTGAGTTTCTCCCTGTGCCCTCGTCATTAAGCTGTTTTATTAGCTTCCACAATTTCCTTGTGTCTCTTTCAAAGTTCAGAGACTCTGTTTTCTCCTGCCAGCTTTTCCGTCTAGCCTGCAGCTTGGCCCTTTGAAATTTGGCTTTTGCATGCTGGAATTTATTGTGGTGCTCTTGGCTGGGTGTGGCCTCTGCTTGCTTTCTACACACTTCAACATCATTATGCAACTGTTCCAGTTCACTACTCCAGTAGGGTTTATATTGTTTACGGGCTCCTCTTGGTACTGTTTCTCGCGCTGCCTGTAGTATGCATTTCCCAAACTCTTCAACTGCTTTATTTATGTCTTTCTCAGTGTTCAGGTTTCTAACCAGTATGCTGGTGCGATGCTTGTACATTGCCCAGTCTGCTTTCTTGTAGTTCCACCTCGAGAGGGTGCTGCTTTCACTTACAAGCTCATTTTCTACGGTTAGAAAGACTGGCCGATGGTCACTGCCACCAAGTTGTTTCCCAACAGTTCGTGTAATGTTCCACTCCAGGTCTGGTGAATGAAAAGCCAGGTCAGGTGTAGTTGTAGAGTGCCATGATCTCGAGTAGAAAGTGTGTGGGTCGGACGGCTTGTTAATCAACATGAATCTATTCTCATCCTGCCAGTCTTCCAGTCTCTCTCCTCTCTGGTCCATGTGATCATAGCCCCAGCTCTGCGAGTGGCTGTTGAAATCGCCACACACAATCATTTTTTCTTTTAGTGGTAGAGTGTCCAGTGCCTGTGGGCGGTCACTTGGACAGTAGTAATTGATCAGATGTAGATCTGTATTACCTGTCTTAAGTTTAAGTGTCTGATACTCAGCCCCTTCCATGTAGACTTTGTTTGGGAAGCCATGATGTTATTTCTTACAAGGGTCAGTATCCCACCTTTTCGCCTGTTCTTTCGGTCAGATCGGGAACACTGGTAGCCTCTGATTTTGAAGGCTATATTTTCATTGAGGTGAGTTTCTTGCAAGCAACATATGCTTACTTTTTCTTGGTCCAAGATTTTTTCTAATTCTATTTTTTTGTTGCTGACTCCCTCCGCATTCCAGTGCATTATTTTAAAGTCTTCGTTTAGTATGGCCAGTCGTCCTATTCTCATGTCCCCTGGCTCCACAGGACATCTGAGAAGGACCTCCAGTAGTTGGGGTTGGACCCTTTCGAGACATAGGGCCCGGCACTGCACCTGCCTGGGGGTCCAAAGCAGGGCGAGCACCATAACGATTAGCAGTAGTCGACATATTCCATTTTGCGTGATTGCGTGGCATCCTGATTTCTGTGGTGCGCCTCTTGGCTGGTTGCCTCCGTCTTCAGCACCTTTCTTTGCTAGAGCAGACTGTGGTCTCACTCGAGTGTAGATGTGTACGCGCGCACACACCTGTCTGCGCATGCATGTACGTGCATACACATCTAGAGCATACTGGTTATTTTCTGGCGCCAGAGACTCGTCGTCGCCCCTTCTCCTGTTAGTTTAAACAGGTCCGCCACGTGAAGGCCAGGAGTTGGACTTTTGCTGCATAGGTTATGTATTCACGAGCCATTGAGGTATTTGAGCAATGTTGGGCGCTCAACTCAACACCGCGCCTCGGCTACATACAGCAACATTTGGAACCCAAAATCAGTTCTGTTTCTTTGAAAGACTGTTTGCTTATATAGTAATTATTCAGTATTTTTAGTCATATGTTGACCTTTTTTCTATGTTAGTTAGTTAGTTACATTTCCTTTACAGGACATTGCAGTCAACAGCAGTATTTTTTTTGCTGTTTTGATCTCTTGGGATGTTTTTGTTCAGTAGTTTGGCCCATTGCCCTTTTTGAACGACCCGGGACCCATACCATTTTTATAAAAAAACCCATGCAAGGTGGTTGTTGCCAAATCACCCACAGCTGGTTTCGGGGCGCGGGTATGCAGGATTATGAACAGTGTCTGTAACCTCTTTACTACGGAGCCGGCTGATTCTATGGAACATGCAAGAATTCTGCTTCTAACTTTTAATCCCGGAACTTATTGCATAAGATATTTTTCTTTTTCATCAAACAAAGAACCAAGTGCAATCTCCGCTTTGCAGATCTCTAAACCCCCGGGGCATTTCGTCTTCATGTACATTTATATAAGCTTTCTCGAGTTCCTGTCTTGATGTTATCCACTGACCTATAATTTTATCTTCCTCTTGTACACTTTCCCTCTACCTTATTCCCAGCACATCCTTTAACAAGGAACTGTGTCTTTTTACGTGGACCAAGCACCTTAACCCTACCAGACCGCTGTACCAATTTTTCGTGTAATTTCCTAATCTGCCGCTATACCGCTGAACCTAATTTTCGGTATTTTGCCTAGTAAGTGAAAAAAATTCGTCACAAACTAAAAATAACCAACCAGTCATGGTCAAACCTCATGGTTAGCCATTGCAAATGTCTTCCCCCATAGGTTTGAATTGACTTTGTGTGGTTTAACGCGAAAAAAATTCTGACAATTCACAATGAAACGAACGGCTGATGAACCAAGCACTTCAACAAGACAGCAAAGAAGGTCTAGGCTTTTTACAGTCCAACAGGTGATCGATACTTTGGTTTATTCAGACTGGATTGGCACACAAAGGTGGAATATTGGCGCTAGATGTAAGGTAGACCTATTTTCTACAATGTCTCCAAGTTACATCTTATTCTAACCACTTGTTTGCATGTAACTAACATTTTTCTATATCATGTTGGTTTTTTTTCTCTTTAATGCTCAGGAGTCCAGGTATAGGGAACAGTTAGATTCAGGGCCTCAGGTCTGGTAGGGTTAATTGACTAGCTTTGCTGGGATTAAGCTTATTTCGGTAATGCTTCCTCCTCAGGTTTTAGCATTTCATCTTTTATACTCCAAAGCATGTCTTTTACAGGACGTCAAAATCAACCCCAGCATTTTTGTCTGTTTGTACTTTACCAGGCAGTAGTTTGGTAGTTTACGTTCAATAGTTTGCCATTGCTTTCTGAAAAACCAATGCTCATAATATTGTTAAAATTCAACACACAGCGTTGAAGTTAAAGAAAAAACCATACTTGTCTGTTATATCTCTTCTCTAATTCAGCCTTTTTTCTTCGAAGTACTCCTGGTTGCACACAGCGTGGCTTGCAGCTTTCATTTACATTTTCACTTGCTGTTAAGGAGGCCTTGGAATCTAAAGGCATCTTCTGTTCTCGGAACAGTTGCTTCAGCTCCATGGAAAAATACTTGTGAAATCCATCTTTCGTGAACAAGTCATGCTTCAGGAGGTCATTACATGTTTGGGCGATTGTCTGGGTTGATTTCTAAACATTGCTGAAATATAGACATGTTAACACATTAATTTGCTTCTCTTTATCTATATCTGAAAACTAAAATGCTGAAAACACTAATATAGTTAACTAAGCAAGAAAAAGAAAAACCCCCAAATTCCCTTACAATGTCCTTTTCAAAGAATGGGGTTTTCCCAAACTTATCGGCAAAATGAAATTTAAACGTCCAATTTTTGTTAA
>JACEFZ010007314.1:0-36783 GCA_014155875.1 Cepaea nemoralis | reverse complement strand
TTGGTGTTTTCGGTTACCTCAGTTGACATGTTACTTACAGCGATCTTGTCAGAGAGTGTGTGATGTTTTCGGTTACCTCAGTTGACTCGTTACTTAAATATTCTTGTGAGAGATTGCTTGGTGTTGTCTGTTACCACAAAGTTGACTAATTACTTACAGTATTCTTGTGAGAGAATATTTGGTGTTGTCAGTTACCTCAAAGTTGACTAGTTACCTACAGTGATCTCGTGAAAGGGTAGTGGTATTTGTATACTTTCCTAGAGAGGCAACATGTGTAGGTACCAGCATAGTCTGATCACGTGACAGCAATCAAATGTCACTTTCATTTGCTAAACTTCACAGGTCGGTGCCTCACTGCAATTTTTTTCGCGACACTTCACTATCTATCTATCCACCTATCGTATATCCTTCTGTCTATTCGTCCAACCGTCAGTCCTTATGTGTGTTTGTATGTCTGTCCTTCTGTCTATCCGTCTGTCCTTTGTCTATCTGTCTGTCCGTCCGTCCATCCCGTCGTCCGTTTGTCTATCTGTCTGTATGTCTGTGTGTCTGTCCTCCTGTCCTTTCCGCCGGCTGTCAGTCCGTTTCTCTATCTATCAGTCTGTCTTCTGTCTATCCGTCCGTCCGTTTCTCTGTCTGTTTGTTTCTCTGTCTGTCTATCTGCCTGCCTGTCTGTCTGTCTGTCTGTCTGTCTGTCTGTCTGTCTGTCTGTCTGTCTGTCTGTCTGTCTGTCTGTCTGTCTGTCTGTCTGTCTGTCTGAGAGAGATAGAGTATTTATGGATGTAAGAGTAAATGTTTATTGTGGTGTTTATCAATTCATTATCGACTTTATTGTTTTGCGAAGTTAAAGGGCTACCCTGTACTCAGACTGTATGTGTTCGGGTAGCTGTGCATTTGTACAGAGGGATATAATGGATGTTTTGACCTGTGAGAGTGTGTACTAATCTGTGAGTGTATGTGTGTGTGTGTTTGCATTTTGTTTGCTCAGTAGATGGGTGGTGTAGAAGGACCGTAGTAGGGCCTTAGTAGAAGGACCGCGTCCTTCGGTTCATAAGAGAAATTTTTCGGAGACTCCTGTGGGTCGTAGTTAGAGCCTCGGAGTTCGTGCTTTGTGCGACGCTTACCGCGCTGCGGAAACAGACCGAGCCATATTGGATAAAACCCGGTGCAATGAAGTCGATCCTGTCGAATTTTAAGCGACTTTTTTAAGCGATGGGTGGTGAAAATGGGATACTAACCATAAGAATGCTGTTCATTCAATCATGGTGATGCAGAAGCATGTGCTGAAAGCGGTAGAGGTATTTAACTTATATCCATAAACTACCAGATCAGTCAGTCTTCCAGCATAACATTCCCATGCATCCATCACCATACTCATCCTCCAAGAACCTGACCCTGTGATTCATTTCCTAAATACTGGTAAACCCAAGGTTTTGGAGAAAGCCAGTATAACCGCACATTGCCCATTACAACTTTGTTTAGGAAACCTGGGACAGGAACTGACCCAAGTGACAGTCTTTAAATTATGGGTTTAGGACATTGACAATTCCAGTTCTAAGGGAAAAGTTGAACTACCACAATTCTGTGTAGCAGCTGGAAAAAGGGGAGAAAGAGCATTACAAGAATTTAGTGACTACATATATTTTTACATATATATTGCATTGTCGTGCTCCACATATATGATGTTTCATTAATGGTGTTTTCACATCAGTATGAGGTTATATGTTGAACATGAGTCTTTTCCACAAAATGACTCACACTCCCCCCTGTAATTGGATATTATATGGCTGTATTTGAATTATAACTTGGGTGATTTATTGGTGAATGTACTGTGATAACTGTGTACGTTCTGCTCACATAGTGAAAGTTCTGTGATAACAGTGTAAGTTCTGCTCACACAATGAAAGTTCTGTGATAACAGTGTATGTTCTGCTCACACATCGAATGTTCTGTGATAACAGTGTATGTTCTGCTCACACAATGAATGTTCTGTGATAGCAGTGTTTGTTCTGTTCACACATTGGATGTCTTGTACTAACATTATGAAATGGAAACAAATAGGTATTTTAAATTCCTGCGAGAAAAAACGAACTAAACATTAACAAACGTTGCACATACCTTACAAGGAGATCCACGTGTCGCGAAATACAGGTGAAAAATCCGAAATCAGAAGCACTCAATAAATATAAAAATGAATAATAAAATAAGATAAAAAACACACGAACGCATACAGTACGACACACAGACGTTTCGATTCTAAGAATCTTTGTCAATGACAACACAGATAGCTGACGACAAAAACACAAACACACGACCTATCACTTATAGTGCACAACCTGATAATTCCATGTGGGGCAGAAAATGTGACTTGGCCAGCTGCGAAAACGCTTGTGGCGCAGAATTGAAAATGGGTTGCCAAAAAGGATTTGAGTAGCCAAAAATATGTGAACAGTCTGCTATGAAAACATAGAAATGTGGGGACAATTAAGTCTAGATATCGCGGGGGGGGGGGGGGGGGGGGGACAGCCGTAGTGTAAACAATTGGGGAAGATGCCACAGTTATACTGTAGCGTCCACGACAGTATTAATTCCTGCCGGGTGGATGCATCCCAGATTGTTGATTAGCTGGCATTCAATTCTAAGTCTGACACAGCTATTTGAGAAGCAGGGTTTTAATGCGGTGACACATGCATCGTCGGCTCCATTGTGGTTGGAGGAATTGAAATGGTTGGGGACAGGTTTGTCAGCGCCCTGATTGATGTCTCTGAGGTGTTCTCTAAAACGATCCGCAAGACGTCTGCCCGTTTGGCCAATGTATTTCATGTCACATCGTTTGCAGATGATAACATAAATCAGATTGCGGGATGTGCAGGTGAACGAATCTTTCAAGGTGAAGGTGCCTCGGGGAAATGCAATTTCTGGTGTCTGAACAACGTATGGGCATGTCAGACAGTTCCTACGATGGCATTCGAAGGTGCCCACGGATGAAGTAACCGTGGGGAGGCGACTGTGCACAAGGTGGTCTCTGAGGCTCTGGTTACGGCGGAAAATAACCCTGGGGCCATTTGAGAATACCTCACGAGTGGTAGGATCCGATTCCAAGATGGACCAGTGTCTCAGGAAAATGTGCTTGATGGCATAGGCATGTGGATGGAAGGTGAGGATAAGCTTGGGTTCATTGTTCTGAGGTCGCGTATGCTTGGCGAGGGACATTTCCCGCGAGACCTGGGTTATGCGACAGAGAGCTGTCGACAAGACGTCCTCTGGGTAGGACCGTCTGCGGAAAAAGTCCAGCATTTCGTGGGCTCTCTCGAGGAAGTCATTATCATCCTGACAGATGCGACGAAGGCGGAGTAGCTGGGAATATGGGATGGAATCTTTGCAGCTTTTGGGGTGGGATGAGCTGTACAGGAGGAAACCGTGAGCATCAGTAGGTTTATAGTACACGGAGGTCGTGAGGCCTGTAGAGTTTAACTTAATGGTGGTGTCAAGAAAATTGACAGAGGTGGTGGAAATTTCTGAGGTGAATTGGATCGATGGATGGAAGTTCTTGACATAATAAATGAACCGGTTCAGTTCCGCCTCCGACATGTCAGTGAGACCTATGCCGTCATCGATGTAGCGTCGGTAAAAAGAAGGGAGAAGACCATCATAGCTGAGTTCAATCTGGTGTTCCAGATGTCCCATAAATACACATGCGTAGCTGGGTCCCATTTTAGTGCCCATGGCGACACCGCTGATTTGTTCAAAGTAGTGGCCATTGAACTCAAAGGAATTGTTGGTGAGGACCAATTCAGCGAGTCTCACAAGTGTGCGTGTAGGGATGGCTTGATCTGTGCGTTGATCCAGAAAGAACTGTAGCGCCCTGAGGCCATCAGCGTGAGGAATGGAGGTATAGAGGGAACATACATCTATTAGGAATAGTCTGTATGTGTTCCCAGGAGTCAGTTGGAGAGAGTTGAATGAAAGTAACGCATGCGTTGTATCCTTGATGTATGACGGGAGATTCGCAACTAGAGGTTGGAAAATCCTGTCAAGAAACGCTGAGATCAGTTCAGTCGGGCACGAGCAGGCAGAAACTATCGGACGTCCAGGATTTTTAAGTTTATGTATTTTGGGCAGCATGTAGAGGGTGGGTTTGCCCAAATCGGAGTCATGGATGTGAAGTGTAGTGGCACTGGGTGGTAAGGCATCCTCACGTATGAGCTGTTTGATGGTGTTTTGAATCTTCCGGTTGTAGGAGAGAGTGGGGTCTTCGGTGCAGGGTGAATAATTGTCAGGTTTATTAAGTTGAGACATGACTTCCTCGACATATAGATCTTTTTGCCAAACAACTACCGCACCCCCTTTATCCGCCGGTTTGATGACTATGTCCTGTCTGCGCTGTAGTTGAGACAGGGCACGCCATTCGGAAGGGGATAGGTTGGAGCGTTTCAAGCGAGGGAAAGAAAGTTGCTTGATCTCATGGAGTGTGTTGGCTATGTAGAGGTCAAGCGCGTTGGAAACTCCGGGGGTGGGGTCCATGTGGAACGGGATTTGGTTGAAGATGGAAAAATGTCTGGAAGCTGTGGGGTGGGACTGAGGACAGGTTTGTCTCTGTGGTGGTACTTGAGGCGGAGTCGTCTGTGGAAGTTGGAGACGTCTTCCAAAATGGCGCGACTGTCCATGCGGGGGCGTAGAGGGACAAAACTGAGACCTTTCCCTAGCACAGCATGTTCTTCAGGAGACAGTGGTAGGTCAGGCGGTATGCATACCACTTTGGTGTGGTTGATAGGTGTCGAAGTGGGGGAAGGGACATGGGGACGTAGATGGCTAATTTTGTCTTTCTTACGTGAAGATAGACATTTATATAGTTCTCTATTATAATGTTGAATGATGGAGGTGATCAAATGGAAAGCAAGCTGGTTGTTGAACGTCAGTAGATGCAGAGTCTGGTACAGGTTGTGCTTGGTGTCCTTGAGTTCGGAGATATGTCGTTGATGCACAGTCACTGCCAGCTTCATTTACTTGACAGACTGCTCCTGTGCCAGGCGATTGAAGAGTCGTGTCTCAGCAGGAACCAGTTTGCCTAACGAGAGATGAATGTTGCCCCGGAAGCCGTTGGGTGTAATTTTAAGCCGGAGACAGTTGTTCAGGAAATTCAAATGGCAGGAGAAGCGAGTGATGTTAAACATAGTGCGCGCAAGGCTGATAGCTGCACGGGACATGTCCTGGGGTATGAGGGCAAATATGTCGGAGACGGTGTGGTGGAGAGATGACATAGTCCGTCTGTCAGCAGGCATGATCGGCTACAGTTCGGTAAACATGAAATAATGGATATATAAACTAAAAAACTGACAACAGGAACACGGACGATGAGAAGGGGTAGCAGCCAGGAAATTAAATGATATGGAATAGAGAGAAAAAGCAGCAGCTGCAGCAGGATATAACAATATGAAATGGAAACAAATAGGTATTTTAAATTCCTGCGAGAAAAAACGAACTAAACATTAACAAACGTTGCACATACCTTACAAGGAGATCCACGTGTCGCGAAATACAGGTGAAAAATCCGAAATTAGAAGCACTCAATAAATATAAAAATGAATAATAAAATAAGATAAAAAACACACGAACGCATACAGTACGACACACAGACGTTTCGATTCTAAGAATCTTTGTCAATGACAACACAAATAGCTGACGACAAAAACACAAACACACGACCTATCACTTATAGTGCACAACCTGATAATTCCATGTGGGGCAGAAAATGTGACTTGGCCAGCTTCGAAAACGCTTGCTGCGCAGAATTGAAAATGGGTTGCCAAAAAGGATTTGAGTAGCCAAAAATATGTGAACAGTCTGCTATGAAAACATAGAAATGTGGGGACAATTAAGTCTAGATATCGCGAGGGGGCGGGGGGGGGGGGACAGCCGTAGTGTAAACAATTGGGGAAGATGCCACAGTTATACTGTAGCGTCCACGACAGTATTACTTTCTGCCGGGTGGATGCATCCCAGATTGTTGATTAGCTGGCATTCAATTCTAAGTCTGACACAGCTATTTGAGAAGCAGGGTTTTAATGCGGTGACACATGCATCGTCGGCTCCATTGTGGTTGGAGGATATGAAACGGAAAATAACCCTGGGGCCATTTGAGAATACCTCACGAGTGGTAGGATCCGATTCCAAGATGGACCAGTGTCTCAGGAAAATGTGCTTGATGGCATAGGCATGTGGATGGAAGGTGAGGATAAGCTTGGGTTCATTGTTCTGAGGTCGCGTATGCTTGGCGAGGGACATTTCCCGCGAGACCTGGGTTATGCGACAGAGAGCTGTCGACAAGACGTCCTCTGGGTAGGACCGTCTGCGGAAAAAGTCCAGCATTTCGTGGGCTCTCTCGAGGAAGTCATTATCATCCTGACAGATGCGACGAAGGCGGCGTAGCTGGGAATATGGGATGGAATCTTTGCAGCTTTTGGGGTGGGATGAGCTGTACAGGAGGAAACCGTGAGCATCAGTAGGTTTATAGTACACGGAGGTCGTGAGGCCTGTAGAGTTTAACTTAATGGTGGTAACATGAAAATTGACAGAGGTGGTGGAAATTTCTGAGGTGAATTGGATCGATGGATGGAAGTTCTTGACATAATTAATGAACCGGTTCAGTTCCGCCTCCGACATGTCAGTGAGACCTATGCCGTCATCGATGTAGCGTCGGTAAAAAGAAGGGAGAAGACCATCATAGCTCAGAAATTTCCACCACCTCTGTCAATTTTCTTGACACCACCATTAAGTTAAACTCTACAGGCTTCACGACCTCCGTGTACTATAAACCTACTGATGCTCACGGTTTCCTCCTGTACAGCTCATCCCACCCCAAAAGCTGCAAAGATACCATCCCATATTCCCAGCTACTCCGCCTTCGTCGCATCTGTCAGGATGATAATGACTTCCTTGAGAGAGCCCACGAAATGCTGGACTTTTTCCGCAGACGGTCCTACCCAGAGGACGTCTTGTCGACAGCTCTCTGTCGCATAACCCAGGTCTCGCGGGAAATGTCCCTCGCCAAGCATACGCGACCTCAGAACAATGAACCCAAGCTTATCCTCACCTTCCATCCACATGCCTATGCCATCAAGCACATTTTCCTGAGACACTGGTCCATCTTGGAATCGGATCCTACCACTCGTGAGGTATTCTCAAATGGCCCCAGGGTAATTTCCGCCGTAACCAGAGCCTCAGAGACCACCTTGTGCACAGTCGCCTCCCCACGGTTACTTCATCCGTGGGCACCTTCGAATGCCATCGTAGGAACTGTCTGACATGCCCATACGTTGTTCAGACACCAGAAATTGCATTTCCCCGAGGCACCTTCACCTTGAAAGATTCGTTCACCTGCACATCCCGCAATCTGATTTATGTTATCATCTGCAAACGATGTGACATGAAATACATTGGCCAAACGGGCAGACGTCTTGCGGATCGTTTTAGAGAACACCTCAGAGACATCAATCAGGGCGCTGACAAACCTGTCCCCAACCATTTCAATTCCTCCAACCACAATGGAGCCGACGATGCATGTGTCACCGCATTAAAACCCTGCTTCTCAAATAGCTGTGTCAGACTTAGAATTGAATGCCAGCTAATCAACAATCTGGGATGCATCCACCCGGCAGGAATTAATACTGTCGTGGACGCTACAGTATAACTGTGGCATCTTCCCCAATTGTTTACACTACGGCTGTTCCCCCCCCCCCCCCCCCCCGCGATATCTAGACTTAATTGTCCCCACATTTCTATGTTTTCATAGCAGACTGTTCACATATTTTTGGCTACTCAAATCCTTTTTGGCAACCCATTTTCAATTCTGCGCCAGCAAGCGTTTTCGCAGCTGGCCAAGTCACATTTTCTGCCCCACATGGAATTATCAGGTTGTGCACTATAAGTGATAGGTCGTGTGTTTGTGTTTTTGTCGTCAGCTATCTGTGTTGTCATTGACAAAGATTCTTAGAATCGAAACGTCTGTGTGTCGTACTGTATGCGTTCGTGTGTATTTTATCTTATTTTATTATTCATTTTTATATTTATTGAGTGCTTCTGATTTCGGATTTTTCACCTGTATTTCGCGACACGTGGATCTCCTTGTAAGGTATGTGCAACGTTTGTTAATGTTTAGTTCGTTTTTTCTCGCAGGAATTTAAAATACCTATTTGTTTCCATTTCATATTGTTATATCCTGCTGCAGCCGCTGCTTTTTCTCTCTATTCCATATCATTTAATTTCCTGGCTGCTACCCCTTCTCATCGTCCGTGTTCCTGTTGTCAGTTTTTTAGTTTATATATCCATTATTTCATGTTTACCGACCTGTAGCCGATCATGCCTGCTGACAGACGGACTATGTCATCTCTCCACCACACCGTCTCCGACATATTTGCCCTCATACCCCAGGACATGTCCCGTGCAGCTATCAGCCTCGCGCGCACTATGTTTAACATCACTCGCTTCTCCTGCCATTTGAATTTCCTGAACAACTGTCTCCGGCTTAAAATTACACCCAAAGGCTTCCGGGGCAACATTCATCTCTCGTTAGGCAAACTGGTTCCTGCTGAGACACGACTCTTCAATCGCCTGGCACAGGAGCAGTCTGTCAAGTACATGAAGCTGGCAGTGACTGTGCATCAACGACATATCTCCGAACTCAAGGACACCAAGCACAACCTGTACCAGACTCTGCATCTACTGACGTTCAACAACCAGCTTGCTTTCCATTTGATCACCTCCATCATTCAACATTATAATAGAGAACTATATAAATGTCTATCTTCACGTAAGAAAGACAAAATTAGCCATCTACGTCCCCATGTCCCTTCCCCCACTTCGACACCTATCAACCACACCAAAGTGGTATGCATACCGCCTGACCTACCACTGTCTCCTGAAGAACATGCTGTGCTAGGGAAAGGTCTCAGTTTTGTCCCTCTACGCCCCCGCATGGACAGTCGCGCCATTTTGGAAGACGTCTCCAACTTCCACAGACGACTCCGCCTCAAGTACCACCACAGAGACAAACCTGTCCTCAGTCCCACCCCACAGCTTCCAGACATTTTTCCATCTTCAACCAAATCCCGTTCCACATGGACCCCACCCCCCGGAGTTTCCAACGCGCTTGACCTCTACATAGCCAACACACTCCATGAGATCAAGCAACTTTCTTTCCCTCGCTTGAAACGCTCCAACTTATCCCCTTCCGAATGGCGTGCCCTGTCTCAACTACAGCGCAGACAGGACATAGTCATCAAACCGGCGGATAAAGGGGGTGCGGTAGTTGTTTGGCAAAAAGATCTATATGTCGAGGAAGTCATGTCTCAACTTAATAAACCTGACAATTATTCACCCTGCACCGAAGACCCCACTCTCTCCTACAACCGGAAGATTCAAAACACCATCAAACAGCTCATACGTGAGGATGCCTTACCACCCAGTGCCACTTCACTTCACATCCATGACTCCGACTTGGGCAAACCCACCCTCTACATGCTGCCCAAAATACATAAACTTAAAAATCCTGGACGTCCGATAGTTTCTGCCTGCTCGTGCCCGACTGAACTGATCTCAGCGTTTCTTGACAGGATTTTCCAACCTCTAGTTGCGAATCTCCCGTCATACATCAAGGATACAACGCATGCGTTACTTTCATTCAACTCTCTCCAACTGACTCCTGGGAACACATACAGACTATTCCTAATAGATGTATGTTCCCTCTATACCTCCATTCCTCACGCTGATGGCCTCAGGGCGCTACAGTTCTTTCTGGATCAACGCACAGATCAAGCCATCCCTACACGCACACTTGTGAGACTCGCTGAATTGGTCCTCACCAACAATTCCTTTGAGTTCAATGGCCACTACTTTGAACAAATCAGCGGTGTCGCCATGGGCACTAAAATGGGACCCAGCTACGCATGTGTATTTATGGGACATCTGGAACACCAGATTGAACTCAGCTATGATGGTCTTCTCCCTTCTTTTTACCGACGCTACATCGATGACGGCATAGGTCTCACTGACATGTCGGAGGCGGAACTGAACCGGTTCATTAATTATGTCAAGAACTTCCATCCATCGATCCAATTCACCTCAGAAATTTCCACCACCTCTGTCAATTTTCTTGACACCACCATTAAGTTAAACTCTACAGGCCTCACGACCTCCGTGTACTATAAACCTACTGATGCTCACGGTTTCCTCCTGTACAGCTCATCCCACCCCAAAAGCTGCAAAGATTCCATCCCATATTCCCAGCTACTCCGCCTTCGTCGCATCTGTCAGGATGATAATGACTTCCTCGAGAGAGCCCACGAAATGCTGGACTTTTTCCGCAGACGGTCCTACCCAGAGGACGTCTTGTCGACAGCTCTCTGTCGCATAACCCAGGTCTCGCGGGAAATGTCCCTCGCCAAGCATACGCGACCTCAGAACAATGAACCCAAGCTTATCCTCACCTTCCATCCACATGCCTATGCCATCAAGCACATTTTCCTGAGACACTGGTCCATCTTGGAATCGGATCCTACCACTCGTGAGGTATTCTCAAATGGCCCCAGGGTAATTTTCCGCCGTAACCAGAGCCTCAGAGACCACCTTGTGCACAGTCGCCTCCCCACGGTTACTTCATCCGTGGGCACCTTCGAATGCCATCGTAGGAACTGTCTGACATGCCCATACGTTGTTCAGACACCAGAAATTGCATTTCCCCGAGGCACCTTCACCTTGAAAGATTCGTTCACCTGCACATCCCGCAATCTGATTTATGTTATCATCTGCAAACGATGTGACATGAAATACATTGGCCAAACGGGCAGACGTCTTGCGGATCGTTTTAGAGAACACCTCAGAGACATCAATCAGGGCGCTGACAAACCTGTCCCCAACCATTTCAATTCCTCCAACCACAATGGAGCCGACGATGCATGTGTCACCGCATTAAAACCCTGCTTCTCAAATAGCTGTGTCAGACTTAGAATTGAATGCCAGCTAATCAACAATCTGGGATGCATCCACCCGGCAGGAATTAATACTGTCGTGGACGCTACAGTATAACTGTGGCATCTTCCCCAATTGTTTACACTACGGCTGTTCCCCCCCCCCCCCCCCCCCGCGATATCTAGACTTAATTGTCCCCACATTTCTATGTTTTCATAGCAGACTGTTCACATATTTTTGGCTACTCAAATCCTTTTTGGCAACCCATTTTCAATTCTGCGCCGCAAGCGTTTTCGCAGCTGGCCAAGTCACATTTTCTGCCCCACATGGAATTATCAGGTTGTGCACTATAAGTGATAGGTCGTGTGTTTGTGTTTTTGTCGTCAGCTATCTGTGTTGTCATTGACAAAGATTCTTAGAATCGAAACGTCTGTGTGTCGTACTGTATGCGTTCGTGTGTTTTTTATCTTATTTTATTATTCATTTTTATATTTATTGAGTGCTTCTGATTTCGGATTTTTCACCTGTATTTCGCGACACGTGGATCTCCTTGTAAGGTATGTGCAACGTTTGTTAATGTTTAGTTCGTTTTTTCTCGCAGGAATTTAAAATACCTATTTGTTTCCATTTCATATTGTTATATCCTGCTGCAGCACAGCCGCTGCTTTTTCTCTCTGTACTAACATTGTATGTCCAGTTTACACAGTATATATTCTGAGCATGCACACATAACATTGAAATAGACTAATGGAGACCCCTTGAGGGCGGAATACTGACTCTGGTCCATTTATATTAGAGATGGTACAATCTTCTTTATGGTCAGTGGTAAACCTCCATGGTCTCAACACCTTCCACAGGAGCCTATCTTTCTAATGTTCGTGTAGAAAACTTGCTATATATGTAGTTGTGATAATGTGGGGGTTAAACGAGCCAACTTTCAGGCTTCCTGAAGAGGGCTGCACTAGTATGTGAACCCGTCCCATCCGGGATACCCTTATCTACATCCTAGTCTAAATATGTTCCACCTCACATACAAGAACACATACTATACTTTTGTTTGTCTATCATTATTTAGAATGTAAGGAAAGGTTTACCAGCGCAGCTGGGACATCATCAAGCGACCTTGGCCAGGATGGGGAACGCTTGTACCTGTTATCCTGATACTTACATCCCCTTACTAACGTGATAGACTGTGTTGGCCAGAGGGGCTATCCTCGCCATGATTGATATTCACAGGAGGTAAAGGAGTCTATCATCTTGCTGATCTACACAGGTCTATTAGAGATATGTCTGACGTGAGGCTCATGAAAGTGGTCTGAGGCTTGAATGACAATGATATTGAAGGAACGTCAATACACATTGAAGCAATGACAACGATATTGAAAGATCGTCAATGCACACTGTAGCAATGTGAGCGATATTGAGAGAACGACAGTACACACTGTAGCAATGACAGCGATATTGAAAGAATGGCAATACACAATGTAGCAATGACAGAGATATTGAAATAACTTCAATACGCACTGTGATGAGAGCGATATTGAATGCACTAGAGATGACCACAGCGGGAGTGCCAACGACAATGACAACCTGTCTGACCCATTGACGGTCATGCAGTCACTGGAGAACTACCCAACATGTAGCAGACTTCCAGATGGGCAGCACCTCTGCAACGAGCCATATTCAGAGAAAAGCAATGAATAAATCAACTAAAAACGAGAAGTAGATTGTGAGCTTTACTAGAGCACGACTGGAAGAAACAAAGTGGACGTTGCGGTCAAAGCCTTCGTCAGCACAGAACAAACAAACAACAATGGACACACTAATACACGAAAGACACTACATGAAGGTATTAAGGTTACTTATCTGTATCCTTGCTTGAGCGGCTTTCTGTAAATGGAATATACCGGATGTAGTGGTTGAAGGGTCAACCGACTAAAGGTCAATAAAGCCATAAGCTCGGGGATTAGCTAAGACAACAGGTGAGGGAACACGCGCTGGGGGGGGGGGGGTGCTCCCATGAGAGCGAAAAGGAACACATATGGATAGGTAGAGCACTGTTGCCGGCTCTGTGGCGATGTAACAATGCAGCTCCCAACTCCTCACGGCAAGCTCGAAACACTGCTGCGGGTGATTTTAATGCAGACCGCACCGCGTTTGCCCTCATAAAATAGCACACGTGCCGGTTAATCAGCATTCCACGTGTTCAGAATGCAACGAAAACCAACTGAACGCAAACTACCCGGGAAGTCACAGAAGGCAAAGATAATGCTGGTGTTGACTACGACGTCCTGTGAAGGACATGCAACTAGCTTATTAATTGACTATACGACTATAGGGATGGGAGGGGGCAGGGGCGTTAGGGACTTAAATAAAACTGTGTTGGACATGGAGGCCGTGCGAGGAGAGTGAACCCAACTGGAAGATGAGGCGGTATATTCAGAGAACAGGGTGGCAGGCTAAAAAGGGCCAATCATGGATGGGCCGATGGGAAGATCATGTCAGGCAGGTCTACAGGCTTATCAATATCAATCCCCTGCAGACAATGGCTGCCCGTGGCTGCAGTGCTTAATTGCACCATTTCCTGCATTGTCAGGCCTGACAGGAGATGCAGAGGGTAGAATCATGCCGCTGCCAATGCAGAGGTCAACGCGCTCATCAGGGAACACTCCGTCAATTCCGATGTGCTTATCTATAGAGATGGATCTGCAATACATCAGCAGAGACGTGCGTGGGCATTCATGGCACGCTCAGTGGACCGAAACATTCAAGCCGCCAGTGGTCCCCACTCTATGACCACGAGCAGCATGACGATGGAGGTGATGGCAGTGACACGGGCTTTCATGTGGCTGGAAACACAACATTAGACCAACATGTGTGTCATGTATGATTCAATGACCACGAGCAGCATGAAGATGGAGGTGATGGCAGCGACACGGGATTTCATGAGGCTGGAAACACAGCATTACACCAACGTGTGTGTCATGTATGATTCAATGAGCATAAAACAAAAAGGTCAAGTCGACTTTCTAATAAGCTGCCAACATGTTAATGAAAAACAAGAGGACCTGACAAGGTATTTGATTGAATTACAAACAAAGAAACAACAAAATAATTACTACATGCAAACAACAAATAAGAATTATAAAGGCTTGTCAAGTAACATATAAACACAAGGAAAATAATAATCTAGCTAACCAGATAAGCACAATATAAAATCAAGGAATGCAATAACCTAGCGAATCAGATCAGCAATATATAAGCGAACCAGATCAGCAATATAAACACAAGGAAAGTAATAACCTAGCGTACCAGATTAGAAATACATGAAATCAAGGAAAGTAATAACCAAGCGAACCAGATTAGACATATATAAACACAAGGAAAGTAATAATTTAGCGAACCAGATTAGACATATACAACATCAAGGAAAGTAATATTAGCGAACCAGATTAACAGAACAACAAGCAAACGATGAGTCCCTGTAAGGCCCAGACAAGGTTATCAGCTGAACAGGGAAAGACACGTCACAACACAAGAAGTACATGCTTCAGAAAAACACTGGAAACCAGCAATAACTGGAGAACAGCAAGCACTGAAGATCAGCAAGCATTGGAGAACAGCAAACACTGGAGAATAGCAAACACTTGAGAACAGCAAACACTGGAGAACAACAAACACTGGAGAACAACAGACACTGGAGAAGAGCAAACACTGGACAACAAGCAAACACTGGAGAACAGCAAACACTGGAGAACAACAAACACTACAGAACAGCAAACACTGCAGAACAGCAAACACTGCAGGACAGCAAACACTGGAGAACACCAACAACTGGAAAATAGCAAACACTGAAAAACATCAACAACTGGAAAACAGCAAACGCTGGAGAACAACAAACACCGGAGAACAGCAAACACTGCAGAACAGCAAACACTGGAGAACACTAACAACTGGAAAATAGCAAACACTGAAAAACAGCAACAACTGGAGAACAGCAAACGCTGAAGAACAGCATCAGCTGGAGAACAGTAAACAATGGAGAACAACAAGCACTGGGGAACAACAAACACTGGAGAACAGCAAACATTGGAAAACAGCACAATTGGAGAACAGCAACAACTGGAGAACAGCAAACACTGGATAACGGTAAAACACTGAAGAACAGCAACTATTTCAAAACAGCAACACTTGGAGAAGAGCAACAACTGGAGAAGAGCAACAACTGGAGAACAGCAACGCCTGGATAACGGCAAACACAGAAGAACAGCAAACGCTGGAGAGTAGAAAACACTGGAGAACAGCAAACACTGGAGAACAGCAAACACTGGAGAACAGCAACAACTGGAGAACAGCATACACTGGAGAATAGCAAACACTGCAGAAAAGCAAAAACTGGAAAACAGCAAACACTTGAGAACACTAAACACTGACTCTCAATACTAACTGATGAAATTTGTAACGGTACATTTGTATTAAAAAAAACCCGCTATGTTAATCACATCTATTGTAATGTACAAATCAAGGGAGCACGATCAGATAATGCAGTAATGGCTTCACACAGTGGCAGTTACATCAGACAACAAAACCTGCAGTTTCCACACCGGCGGCGTCACTTGATATCACTGTAGTTTACAGATGAAACGCAAATTATGATCAACTGGAGATGTATTGCTTTCAACCAACATTCCAGTGTGACTCAGTGGCCACCTGTCACAGCACGCAGTGCTACATGCTGCCGATAGTTTCAATAGATTAAATCATGAGGTAGAGGGGGACAAGTGCAACATGTATACCATCGTCCCTGATCATCATCAACATCATCAACTTCACCGTCTTCATCATCATCACGATCAACATAATTGACATCATCAGCAACACCATCATTATCATCATCATCAACTTCATCATTATCATAGCTGTGAACGTGACCAACAAAGTTTCTGAAATTGACCCGCTGATATGTTTCCCCACATAAACATAATCATGATTGGTCTGAAAGTTCGTGCTGAAGCAGGGCGCACAGGTGTAGTCTGTCCAGTCGACGATCAGCGCTGGGATCATCCCTGAACTGCCCATAGCAAGGTCGATGGTCATGTGTACCCGCATCCGGCGGCATGCCAGCCCGAAACACAGCATAGCCATAGTACACCCATAACATAGCCATACCACACCCATAACATAGCTATACCACACATATAGCATAGCCATACCACACCATACCATAGCCATAACACACCCATAATATAGCCATATCACACCATATCATAGCCATAACACACCCATAATATAGCCATATCACACCATACCATAGCCATAACACACCCATAATATAGCCATATCACACCATACCATAGCCATAACACACCCATAATATAGCCATATCACACCATACCATAGCCATAACACACCCATACCATAGCCATAACACACCATTCCATAGCCATAACACACCCATAATATAGCCATATCACACCATACCATAGCCATAACACACCCATACCATAGCCATAACACACACATAACATAGCCATAGCACACCCATACCATAGCCATATCACACCCATAAAACAAAGGAACAACACACCCATAACGCATAGTTATACCAAACCCATAACACATAACAACAACACACCCATGACACATAGCAATAACGCACCCATAACCCATTGTTACCTCACACCCATAACACATAGCAACAACAAACCCATAACACATAGTTACACCACACCCATAACACATAGCAACAACACACCCATAACACATTGTTACATCACACCCATAACACAAACAACAACGCCCCCCCCCCCCTTTAATCCATTGTTAAAATAGACACTTAACACATAAAAACAACGCACACATAATCCATTGTTACAGCAGACACTTAACACATAGCAACAACACACTTATAACACATAGCTACAACACACCCGTAACCCACTGTTACATTTCACACATAACACATAGCAACAATACCCCCATAACACATTGCAACAACTCACCCATAACACATAACAAACCTCACCCAAGTAGTATACAATGTGGTAACAAAGTAGTATTTATGGATCCAGATCCGCCCGGTGACGTAGTATTTTACTATATAAAAAGTCATGATCCATCGTGATTACGTTAAAAAGCGGATCCATCGGCGATCTCATTTTCAAAAAATTGGCGGGAATATACTTTTGGCTACTCCGGTGTCACTTCCGGTTAACTACTTCCGGTCCCTGGGTATCCCCTACCGACCGCCCATCCCACAGGTGCCTCCGCCGGCCGCGTCGGCTTCCCCCGACCGCTCCTGAGACAATTCAAAGACAACGAGGCAAGCCCCATACATGTGGAATACTTATACAAATAAGTAGAACAACTAGACGCCGGGCACCTGGGTTCGAGTCCCAATGTGTGTGTGTGTGTGTGTGTGTGTGTGTGTGTGTGTGTGTGTGTGTGTGTGTGTGTGTGTGTGTGTGTGTGTGGTGCGGTGCGCTCGAGCCCCAGTCATGTAGATATCGAACCCCTTCGATGAGGAGATCGAAATCCAATATTACAGAAAATTGATATATTCCATCTCTCGAGTTACCCCGAGTAGGTCAAGTAATGACCGCATGAATAAACTTTTTCACGGCTCAGCATGATAGATAATTCGGCAGAAGTACCTACCCATGTATCAACATTAAGCGCTTGGTGAAAATCTGGTTTAAAAATATACTAGACATGGATACAATATTATTAAAAAATTAACCCTAAAACACATAATAAGCCGCTAAATTTCTTGTATGTTTAGCGGATCATAGTGATGACAATATAAAACGCTAATCTAATTATCATTTAAAATAAGGCATAACTTACTAAGATAATTATTAAAACATGTAATGAAATTAAACAAATAACGTCCCCTTTTTACAACCATAAATACAACTAATCAAGGGAGATCAAACGGGTCACTTGGCTCAACCATAATTGTCTCCCCCTGAGCACACAGGTAAAGGTCACCCGCTGAGCCAACCATGGCCCGGGAGAAAGTTAATAGCCAAAGGCCAGCGCGTACTGATAAGCGGTAGATAAAACATGAAGATAATTACCTTTGACACGGTAGGCGAGATGTGGTCATTGGAACTAAGGTTGTGTAGTAAATGCTGGCATGTACAGTTTTAAATGAGTGGTAGAAATAACAGTGTCGTAGTTGTCTTTAACGGACAAGGAAGCAATGTGTAGAGCTGATGACACTATCATAGATTCTACGACCGCAAAGAGTATCAACACCCAGTGTGTGTGTGTGTGTGTGTGTGTGTGTGTGTGTGTGTGTGTGTGTGTGCATGTAGGCGTGTGTGCGTGCGCGTATGTACTGTCGAGTGAATGTGTATGTGTGTGGATGTGTGTGTATGTGTGTATGTGTGCGCGCATGTAGGCATGTGTGCGTGCGTGGGTGTACTGCCGAGTGTATGTGTGTGGGTGCGCGCGCACGCGTGTGTGCTATCAATTACAGGACATCGCAGCCAGCCCCAGCATTCGTGCTTTCTGGGCAAACTTGTCGTTGTCTTTCTGAACAACCGGTACCCAGGTCATGTGCGTGATTCTGTGTGTGTGTTTGTGTGTGTGTGTGTTAACAATTACGGGACATCGCAGTCAACCTCATTAGTTGGAGTATCAGGCTTCCTGGGGCAAGTTTGCAATTGTTATTTTGAACAAACGACAGTCATGTCGTGTGTAGCGCGCGCGCGTGTGTGTATGTACATACGTGTGTGTGTGTGTGTGCTATCAATTATAGGACATCGCAGTCAACCTCAGCATTGTTTAGATGTTCGTATGCCACCAGGATTTGCCGTATCACTTCATGACGAAATCTAGGCCTCGTACTGTAGTTACGTGTCTAACGTGTCATCATCATCATCATCATCATCATCATAATCATGATCATCATCATCATCATCTGAGGGTGACCTCCTGGGTGACTCATCAATGGGCTATGTCAGAGGAGTGAACGTACGTTAACGTGTTCAAACATGTCTTTGGGGAAAACTGGACGATGACTCAGAGTGTACTGACATCATAACGATACAGTCGAGACACTTGAGTAATGCTCACACCCGATCAAATATGGCTATGCTTCCGGTCATATGGCTAAGGTATACAATCGAAGCACGTGACTAAAGCCGATTAAAAATGGCGTCACAGTCGATCACATATGTAAGGGTACAGCTGAGACGCGAAGGTAATGATTACGTCCGGAGGTATTCATGGAACCCAAACTCACAGAGGATGAGATTACATCCCCAGTCAACCTTACAAAGCATTTTAAATCTGACAGCAGTGTTGTCAACACCTAGAAAATGTTCAAGAGAGGACACCCTTCTTCCAAAAAGCAAAAGAAACGTCAAAGAGAAACACGAAAACATGGAGTACAACCCTTGCAAACGAAAAACATTCCTGACTCCACTCACAATGCATGTGACACAGAACAAAAGCTTCATTCCCAAAGACTAGTATTGGTGCACGCTCAGAGAAATAAAGTCACTGGTTTCCAAATTAATATCTGCCAAAGGTCACTAGAGCATGCCAGTTTTGACAAAAAGAAGCACAACTTCTACCTTATCTGTTTTGAGGACTGGTGATTCTTGGTTCTTCATCCCAGCTCTGTCATTAGACATGTTGTTCAGCAAGAACCTACCTCTTGTAGTCAGACAGTTGTAGACCCGCCTGAGACAACAACTGATATGCTTCATGATTCTTCTTCAGATGAAAATATTAACCCTCTGTCTACCAGTCATCGACCAGACTCTGCGTTTCTCAACTCAACGAAAACTACGATACAAAGGTGTGTGTAAGCGGGACATGATTGATACAGGCATTGATAATACACATTGGGAGCAAGTCGCCACTGAACGTGTTGCATGAAGGGCAAACATCAGAAATGGTATAAAGAGAAAGGAGAAAATTATTGCAGATAAGTCACACACCGAGCGTGTGAGACGTAAGAAGTTGCATGATGGTGGAAATGACCACGTGTTCACATGCACCCACTGTGAACGGACATTTACAGCGCGAATTGGCCTTATCAGTCACATTCACTACAACCATGGGTAAAAGTTATTATGCCTTTTTGAAGCACAAACTATCGTCTGTCAAGACGGCATGGTGCCAATACATAGTTCCATTCTAAATAAATACCCGAAAAATTTAATATTGGGTATTATAAATTCAGTAATATGTGTTATTCCTACAATTGTTCTTAGTTTTCCCATTTGTCTCTTAATATCCCTTGGTTATTTTCGTGACTGATTCATTGGGGGAGAGGGAGGGAGGGGGGGGGCGCACGTGTGTATGTAATTTGCCGATAAGAGTGTACTTGAACGCCTACGCTATTTGACAAGGCACATGAAATGATGATATAATATTTGAAAATATGAGTCACCCTTCTCACTAATATCGTGTTGTCTATTTCCGTTCTCACTCTGCAAATTAATACATAATCCAATCACAAACATGTGCATACCAATATTATTAATATACACTTAGAGATCACGGTATTACAGGAAATTAAGCAATGAGGGGAAATAAATATAATCTAAATCTAGATTATGGAACAATGGAAAACTACTGAGCGTAATCTTGCCAAGAAATCAACAATCAGCTGAAAGATGCTGATATTGTTCTGTAAAGAATATACAAACATATTTTATATTATGGAAAGCACGGGGATAATTCATCATATGTGTTACTTATCGCTTTCCATAGTAGCTATCCGGCAATTATCGTAATCAAACAAAATGTTTAATATTTATTACTATCTTACATTAATCAGAACGTGACTTTTCTTATTTATAATGTTGTACAAAATATCGGTTTACATACAGAGTGATGCGACATTAACTATTATCTGTTTAACTACATTACAGCTCTTATGGTTATTTGTGTCAGGTACACTTGTGAGTTCATCTTGAAATTGTACCTAATGTAGTAATATATCAAAGCTTGTAATGTCCAGGCCAGATACGTCACACCAGCACCATCATTGGATAGAAGATAGACGGCAATGAATATACAACAATCTCCGGCACGTGACATTACAGCAGAGTTAGATCTAGTTTACTCTAGACTGTGCTGATGCTCTTCTCATTCTTAACTCCCAGTGTACACGCTCAGGACTGTTACTGGTTCATTTGGTAAGAAAGAAGGGTAATCAAGAGTCAAGAATGATAACTGCAATTTTGAGCTCATCGGTTCGGAATGTTCCACATATCAGCGTAACTCTATTGGAAGAAAGTGAATACATATCAAAACAACAGTCGCAATTGTCATCATCATACGCCATGCCAATTGAATCAGAATTGCGTGTATCTTAACGAATCTTCCTACTTGGTGCTATGTATCAGCTCTGTAATGGCAATCCTCCATTATACCTTCAAAATCCATCCAACATCATTTCTCTCTACCTTATTATTATTTTTTTTATCTCTTATTGGTTCTAGTGGCTCTGCGGTCACTCTCTTCACATTGTCTGACAAACGAACGATGGATGCCTCGTTCGCATAAGTGCGTAAATTGGTCTAGTTTCATTAGCCTCGTACGTATATTGGTTTGTCTTTGATTATATCCATCATAACGTTATCAGAAATAGTCCAATGATGTTTTGTGATTTACGACGCTACTTGCCTTCAGTAGTTCGCCGTTGCTTTCTGAAAGACCAACACTTATACTATGGTAATAACTGCACATCGATTCTTGCCCAAATCGGCTGATGTTGAACCCTGGAATCGTTGTCTCTGGCAACACCGAATCTGCGTTCACTAACCCATAACAAATCCCCACCCCCCGGTGCAGACTGTGGGCACATGTGAATTGAATGTCAATAGTTCAGCACTTCTGGTTTTATGTGAAGATGTGTGTTTGTATACGTCAGTGTCTGTGGCTTAGTGAAGCCAGTCTCACAATTTCTCGACATATCAGTGGCAGACAACTGTCAAGTATACAGTTTTGCGTTGATTTCGATAGTTTGAGTGCCGACCTTAAATTTGTTTTAACAAAACACATTTCGAAAACGGCAATGTGACGTAAGGGCTGATAATTACATAGTTCAATAGCAGAAGAAGAGAGGTGTGCGATAGTGATGTGTAATGTCTCCATATCTTTTTCCGAACTAAGCAATGATACTAGTATTAGAAATTTAGAAAACATAGACGAAACGCCGTTGGGGACATAACGTGGATACTATTTTATATTCAGCTGCTACTGTATTGACTGCAGACAATGGACATGATCTACAGCATTTAGTAGAAGCATTTATTGGACACAGTGAACAACTAGGGTTAGAATTAAATTGTAAGAGCAAAGCGAATATGTTCGTTTTCTAAGAAGAAAAAAAAAAAAACCATACCACAATGTAATATACGGACACATAGAAATATTCTTAAACAAGTGAATCGGTACAACTATCTGAGAACAGTTATACTATCTTAAGGAATCTGCCTTGAAGAGATTAGAGCAATAATCGTTATTACACTAAAAGCCTTTTGCAAAATGAACACACACACACACACACACACCACACACACACACACACACACACACACACACACACACACTGGCCAACATAATGATATCTAGTGCAACGAGAAAGAAAAACAAAGATTGTTGAAGTGCTACATAGAACCTCTACTCTTGTCTGGCTTGCAAAAGGTGGTCAATGAGCAAACACGCGTGAAAGACATACAATTATAGTGACGATATGGCATCTTAGGAAAATGCACATAATAGTATGGGAAGGCACGAAAATCAATGAGCAAGTCCTACAAGAAACAAATGAAAACCGCCCACGTTTATCGACATGGCATCTGATCATGGTTCATGTCGGTTCCTAAATCAATCAATCAATCAATCAATCTGATCATGGTAATGATCCTGAGACACCATGGCAGTGACCACCATCCCTGTAGACTATTGGTGGAGAAAGCCATATGCAGGAAACACAAGCAGAAAGTTCAGACTTGTTATAATGTGCAGTAATTTCCACCCGTCACCGCTGGTATTATGTGTGCTACCCGCCTTCCCCACTGCGTTATCCATCTTGCAACTCATTTTGATCATTGTGCAGTTTCGTAGGTAAATATTTAGAAGTATGTGCAATATGTGAAATATGTTAGAAATAATATACATCATAGCACACCTATCAAGGGACATAACTATAATTGAAGTTTTAAGTAATAAGGGAGTAAAGAAAACTAATTTATTGGAGTATAAATAAAGAATGTGTAATGCAAGTAGATAGTCTGAAGAAAAAATGGTATATTCTTTTTATAGAAACATATTTCTTTGTTATTAAAATCTATTAAAATAAAATTAACTTTTTGAGATGTCTTAGATAGCCATATGTCACATCACGTTGTAGATAATATCGCAAACAAAGTGCAGTCTATCATCGAAATAGTATATTCATTTTACTGCAAGTTGACTTACATCTTCTTGCTTATAGGTACATTTTATTTTTGGCTAGCGCATATGCATGCGCCTGTTAATGTAATGAAATATGATCGCAGAAATTATTTAATGGCATGAAGAAACACATGATATCGATGTTCGTCTTTGATACACAGGTGGATTACGGCAGTCGCTTAAGTTTTCCTTGACGCTGCAGTTATGTTTAATCCTAGCACAGACAAACCGTTTGAGTTGTTCTGCTGCAATGACTCTCAGTCACCTCTACATGTAACATGCTTTACATTAGTTGTGTTGGTTTTCTAATACGAGAATTTTGTACAAAACACATTCTTGTCTTACACTGTTCTAGGTCTGTTCATCACTGTCCATTGTATGTTGTATCAGATGTCTTAGAGAAAATACCGCCTATGATGGCAACCTTATATGTAGAAAATGCATATATACGATGTTTTGATGCGTATAGGTCTGCAATTAGATAGTGAACTAGATTAAAATTACTCTATACAAACGACAGGTTCTTCTTCGTGGGGTTCTTGAAACTCTGATGCCACACATTATTGTACCAGGGGATCCCATGCTAACGTACCATTGTACGTGTGCCACGGCTGCTCAAGTGCGTTTGCAGCAGTTGACCCACATAGTGGTCTTTCTAAGACAAAAAAGTCCCTTATCAGGAACCTGCTGAAGGAGCGTGAATAAATAGAATCATCACATTATGAAGGTCTGAGTGCACGAAGTGCGCATGCGTCATCATGTGTCCTGCCAACTGGCGTAGTCGTCCCTGTCTCTCCACAGATATCGGTCCGTGGTGTTCTGGGTCAACTCTTTTAGTGATATTCCCCCATGTCACTACTGCCACAGTTCAATTAAATGGTAGCAAACGGCAACAGTTGCAGAGAAGCAGATCTTGAATGGCACACGCTACGCAAACCGACAGGTATATGAAATAGATAGGATACTTCGTGGAGAAAAATGGTTAATGGTATATTGAATGAAGCATTACACAGAGTTACAGTTTCATTGGGCCGAAGGTGTCGACATTGTTCAGCGGCTGTGATATTAGTGTAAGTGTATCGTCTTAGAGAAGACAACTCACAGCCGAGCGTTGCGCTAATATACACTGTTGGGTGTAGAGTGAACAGAAGAAGCTCTTTTTTCTTTTGTTTTCATTGATAATTAGACACGGTTTCAATAAGGAAGGCGTAACATATGTCACATCCAGTTAACTTCTATGAAGATATCTTTATTACTCATTCCATCCTTCCTCTATGTTTTAATCATTCTTCTATACAACCAATAGGCAGGCCAACTGCAGGGGATGCAGTGCCAGTTAGTGTATCGGCTGGTTCATTTCCCTCAACTCTCCCATATCCCGGAGAAAAGATGAAGGTCACTGTACAGACAGCAGACCACCGCAGCGTGTCAATCCACTGTCTACTTACAGAACCCTGCTTGACCTTTCGGAGCATGCTCATAGAATCATTTAGTACACACTCTTGGGTATAACTCTTGTGATTACAGCCACATGAAAGCCCGTGTTACTGTCATCACCTATATCGTCGTGCTGCTCGTCGTCATAGAGTGGACACCATTGGCTTCTTGAACGAGTTGGCCGGATGACCGTGCCTTGAAAGCCCACCCACTTCTCTGCTGCTGTATGGCATATCCATCTGTATAGATAATCACTTCGGACTCATCTGAAACTTCACTGATTAGCGAGTTCACATCTGCATTGACAACTGCAGGAGACTCCTCTCAGTGCCTCATGTCAAGCGTGGCAATGCAGGAGATTGTGTAATTCAACTCTCGAGGCTTAGACACCCATTCCTTACCGGGTATGATATTGGTAAAACTGCAGACCTGCCTGACATGAATAACCGCCAGGCACATCCATGATTTGCCAATAGTTATCCTGTTACTCTTTTCTCTGAATAGAACGTAGTGTAAAGTGTGCTGCACGTACACAAGCTCAAACACACTTATATGCACAAGCACACGAGCACACAAGAAAAAAAACACTCACTCACATACACAAGCACACACTCTCTCACAGATACATCACACACACACACACACACACACACACACACACACACTCACACACACATACTATATATGTTATTTATTTATTTTTATTGTTGTTGTGAAAATATAATCATAGTTCACCACACATCACAGCATTGAACTGGAGTTTCCACTCTTATAAACAATCAATAAGGTGCCGTCTCCACAATACAGGTTGGATGCTATGGCTTTCCAACACTGTCTGACTTTCGCCCTGACTGTTCATTCTGTCAGAATGTTGTACGTCCATCTCATGATGCTATCTTGCCACTTGTATCGTTTGAATAACGAAGACACAAACAATAGATTGCACAATTTATTGCCTGGCATATTTCGCTGCATCTCGTCAGGTACATACTGCAGAAATCACACAACTTACGTGAATTAATTAGATAAATCCTTCAAACTGAAATATACACATGTTCGCACAGTAATGTCGATTGTCTACCACGGTAATTTTAAACTGACTAACATGTCTTTCTGCTTACACAAGGACGGCTTACAAAGGTTGATTAGTATAGCTTCAGCAAACTTTAACAATCGACTACTTTGTGTGATGAACAACACACGGAAAGCACTGTCTCTTTCAACCACGTGGCCACTCTCGAGCACATGTCTCCCGACCGATGAAGCCAGATTTTTCCGGTGTGTCGGCCTGCCTAGACTATCATCTTCTGTGTGTAGTATCTTGTCCAACCAATTCGGAATATGTTCCGAAACCCTGCAATGTAACTGTCGCTCAGTTCTGCCTATGTAGATGGCCTCGCATCTGCATGTAAATTGGTAAATACAATTTGATTTGGCGTACAAAGCTACAGGTTCTTTTACTGCTTGGACTGGGATCGGTGTGTTTCTGTACCTGATGACTAGAGCTGCAGCACAGAATGTTCGCTCCACTGCTGTGGTGAGCCGGTCCCGCAGACGTTGCATTACGTCATCTTCTCGGAAGGTTAGCTGGATGAATACTTTGAGTTTAGGGACTGTAGTTACTTCTGATTTCGGTTTGGGCTGTTGGCAGTGGCGCTTTATAAATCCTGTGGAGTACCCATTCAGGTTTAAGGCATTCTTCAGAGTTTTAAATTCCGCTGTCAGTGTGTCCTGGGTGCATATCTTTCTAGCACGGTCAAACAGGGTCCGTACTAAGCCCCGTTTGTACTGGACAGGTGCGAAGCTCTGAAACTTTAAGTATTGGCCAGTCCATGTTTCTTTGCGGTACACCGATCTTTGAATTGTGCCATCTGCTCTACGTCTCATTAGGATATCTAGAAACGGCAAACACAACGAAGCGTTGCCGTTTCTTAAACCTGAATGGGTACTCCACAGGATTTATAAAGCGCCACTGCCAACAGCCCAAACCGAAATCAGAAGTAACTACAGTCCCTAAACTCAAAGTATTCATCCAGCTAACCTTCCGAGGAGATGACGTAATGCAACGTCTGCGGGACCGGCTCACCACAGCAGTGGAACGAACATTCTGTGCTGAAGCTCTAGTCATCAGGTACAGAAACACACCTATCCCAGTCTCAGCAGTAAAAGAACCTGTAGCTTTGTACGCCAAATCAAATTGTATTTACCAATTTACATGCAGATGCGAGGCCATCTACATAGGCAGAACTGAGTGACAGTTACATTGCAGGGTTTCGGAACAAATTCCGAATTGGTTGGACAAGATACTACATACAGACGATGGTAGCCTAGGCAGGCCGACACACCGGAAAAATCTGGCTTCATCGGTCGGGAGACATGTGCTCGAGAGTGGCCACGTGGTTGAAAGAGACAGTGCTTTCCGTGTGTTGTTCAACATACAAAGTAGTCGATTGTTAAAGTTTGCTGAAGCTATACTAATCAACCTTTGTAAGCCGTCCTTGTGTAAGCAGAAAGACATGTTATTCAGTTTAAAATTACCGTGGTAGACAATCGACATTACTGTGCGAACATGTGTATATTTCAGTTTGAAAGATTTATCTAATTAATTCACGTAAGTTGTGTGATTTCTGCAGTATGTACCTGACGAGATGCAGCGAAATATGCCAGGCAATAAATCGTGCAATCTATTGTTTGTGTCTTCGTTATTCAAATTCATCACGGGAAAACATTGTTTTGAACTTGTATCGTTACCTACCTCTTGCTTACTTGCCTTCAACCTTGCTCTTCGCAATTGTTTTTAAACAATGTTTTATTTATTTATTATTATTTTTTTTTTGGGGGGGGGGAAAGGGGGGGGGGGGTTATTTTATAACAGCGTTATGTCTTTTAACGTGGTCGAACTATTTCACTTGCCTCCTTTTTATTCCTTTCATCGGCTCTCTTTTCATTGAACATTTTTCTAGATCCTCTAAATTTGCTTGCTTTTGTTTTCATTACATACTATATATTCTTCTGAATATCCACATCTCTGAGGCCTCTATCAACGTTTTAATTGCATGTTCATTGTCCACGCTTCCGCGCCAGATTGTAGTGTTGAAAGTACATAACGTATATCAATTCTCATGTTATTGCGTTGTAATCTCTTTAAATGTTACGACTGATTTCATGGTGTTGAAAGCACTTTTGGCCATTATTTTTGGCCCTGAAATGATATACGACATATATGGTGCTGGCAATCATGAAGAAATTGGAATGAACGGTGGTGCACCTCGAGGACGAGTTGGCTAAAGGGGTGGCCCCCCAGAAAAAGAGATGGCCGCGGGTCCTTTAAAAGATATCGAACTGACCAGTGCCTGGTGTAATAGATGCTATGTTATCCGGAAGCAGTGGTCCATCAACAAGAGGTACCCCTCGGGGAGCTGCATCATCTCGAGGTCCTTCGCGTGGTGCAGTAAATAAAGGCGGTCGTTCATCAGTTGCAGTTTCTTATGATGCCTACAGCTCACAGGGATACGACTCTAGTGGTTATGGCTAAGATGACAACTGCTATGGATCTGGACAAGATTACTATTATGATTACGGTTGTGGATTACCAAGTTCAGATGCCAGTCACGATTCATACAGTGCACTTACGGAGAATTCAGTCAATGCTGGTCCAGTTTAGGCAAAGCTGCTCCGCCCATGTCTAAGGGTGCTTCAAGAACTCAAACCAATACACAAGAGCGGCATCCGTAGACTACTTGTGTAAGCAGATGAGTGGTTTTCATGTGTTGTCATAGAGCTGCAGCTTGTTACAAGGACAGCCACTGTTCTAATATTGCACGTGTTAGATTATTTGACACGAAGTTTCCACACTCATCGTGCAGCTCTCATGTTTTGCTGAGGTACCTGTGATATAACTGCACTTTTGTTTTGAATGCTGCTTACTATTTTTCTAGTTCTTATTCTTATTCTTTATTATTCTTCTTATAATATTAATAATAATAATAATAATAATAATAATAATAATAATAATAATAATAATAATATTTATAAATATTGAGGGAAATTTGTAAGTGTATTTTAACATCAATTTTTACTTTTCAAATTGGTATTATGTGTATGTTACGAAAAAATAAATAAATTGTGTTGCGTATCCCTTACGGGATGTTGCAGTCAACACCAGCATTTTTTCAGCTGCTGTTGATGTACTAGGCAAGTGTTACGTTCAGTAGTTTGCCATTGCTTTCTGAACGACCGGCCCCTATACCTTTTTCGAAAAAACCAGCACCGCCGTGTTTCGAACCCGGGTATACGGGCTCACAAACCGCGTTCGCAAGCCCTTTAGCCATAGAAGCCTGTTTCATAAAAGATGACAGTGATCAGAATTGTTTTTTTTTCCTTTCAGATTCGATATTTTATTGTCCAGACAAGAACAACTGTGTTTTAGCCAGATAAATATTGCATATTGTTTATTCTTTTTTAATGAGTGTATTATATGTGGTTTTTTTTTTTTTTTTCGCTCGCTCGCTTTGAACTCAAGCGAAGTCTATAGACATTACTTCGAGTATTGATGGACTGAATTTTGCTTGTGGATTAGCTTTCCCTATTAAAAGTGTCCCTCACTATCAGTCGAACCCACTACGACTTCAGAGGTACTTGTAATTAACGTCCCCAAGTCAAGGACGACAGGTCAGTATTTTAGTTCAACTGTCCTGTGTAGGGGTTAAACCCCTAACCTTGGCATCAGCACGCCGGATGTTTAAGAACACTCTTTCTTATCCATTAGGTCATGCTGACCTGCAGTGTATTATGTGAAAACTGTAATATGTGTGTTCAAATATATTTCTTGCACTGTGTAAGTTCTCAAATGTTATTATCAGCAACCAGTCTCTCAGAATTGTTGTATCAACTTGAAGAATAGTATTTTGTTTAGCAAACCAAAAAAAATAAAAATACTGCTTCAACTGCCGTATCGCTTTTGTCAAAAACCACAGGAAATATGCATTGCAAATTCTTGTCAGGTTCATTGTTTGGTGATGGAAATATATTGATATAGTAGTCAGAGTGGACTCTGACAAATGACCGTTATCCCTGTTTGTGCAGAGCGAAGGATGGATCACAGGATTCTAAACTCCACAGTCGTACACTCTAGTCTCAGATCGTGTGCCGGACAAGCTTTGTAATCTCCTGGTATCAAACAATGGTATCAGGCGAGGTGACAATGACCTGACTGTTATAAACAGAAAAAGACCCCATCAGTGCTGTAAATACACACTGTTTTGTAAGGCAATAACATTCAAATTACACCTAGGTCTATGTGTGCTGCCTTCTTATACCACCCACCTCTCTCTCTCTCTCTCTCTCTCTCTCTCTCTCTCTCTCTCTCTCTCTCTCTCTCTCTCTCTCTCTCTCTCTCTCTCTCTCTCTCTCTCTCTCTCTCTCTCTCTTGTACCCCTCTCTATATCGCAGAAACGACACATTCTTGTCTACAGTTTATAATTCATTTCCCAAATTATACTTTTGTTGCAAAGTTGTTATGTATTATCCGTAGAGTGGTATAGTTAACTTTGTTCCAATTAGAAGAATTCTAGTATTGGTGGAAAAAAAATATCAAGGTATCTAAAGTGGTTTTAGTTATTGCGCTGAGACGTACACACAATCACACAAACATATACACACACAACTGCTCATAGCATTATCACACTACATATTCATAATCTGGACATGTCGTAATCATGCCCGTCTAAAAATAAAACGTTTAGTAGCAACTTAATACTATACATGTTCAAACACAAACTGTCGCAGCTATTTTCATAAGCAATCTTTTAACTTCCACCTTGTCGTGGTGGGGGAGCTTGAGTTTCTCAATGACCCTGAGAGCTATGCCGGCGGTAGCGTAGCTACCAGCAGGGCCTCCCAAGCCGGACAGGTCAAAGGGTAGAGAACAGACAAAGAGAAACACCCTGGTCCTCCAGGTTGGGGGTTGAAGCGTGGGGTTAACATCCCCACCTTTGTAAAAACCTTTCTTTGTTACGAAACAAATACATGAGCCTCGATATCGGACTGACTTATCTGGACAACGACCTTGGAACGTTAAAGGACTTTTGAGATTTGGAACATGGAATGTACGGACACTATATCGAGCTGGAGCGGCCGAAGAACTAACCCGGGAGCTGGTTGAATATCAAATGGATATCACAGCAATTCAAGAAATAAGGTGGCCAGGAGAGGGTACTTTAGAGCAAAATGGAATGATTATAATATATGGAGGAAACACCCAAAATAAACATGAATTAGGAACAGGATTTGTCATCAAAAAAGAGTTATGGGGGAACATTTTAAACTTTAAAGCTTTTAATGACAGGATTAGTAAATTACGAATAAAAGGTAAATGGAAAAATATAACGATGATTAATGTACATGCACCTACTGAAGAGAAAGAAGATGATATTAAAGAAGACTTTTATAATGATCTGGAAGATGTCATAGAAGAAACCCCCAAACAGGACATCCTGATTGTGCTGGGAGACTTCAATGCAAAAATAGGTAGAGAGCAAACTAATAAAAAAGTGGCCGGTATGGAAAGCCTACATACAACTTCAAATGATAATGGATGGAGAGTCATCAACCTGGCAGAAGCCAAAGGACTGCAGATTAGCAGTACCAGACTACAAAGAAAGGATATACACAAACAAACTTGGAAATCATGTGACAAGAGAACCTATAATCAAATAGATCACATTTTAATTAACAACAGAAATGCATCAAACATACAGCAAGTCAGAAGTTATAGAGGAGCTGAGTGCCACAGTGACCATTTCCTCGTTGGAGCAAAATTTAAAATAAAACTTAAGAGAGCTTTCTATACTAAATTACAAAGATTACACCCAACATATAACAGAGAAAAACTACAAGACATTACAGTCAAAGAGAAATTTACAGATGAAATAAAATGTAAACTTGAAACTTTTCAAAACCCTTTGGAGGAAAGCGTTGACCAAACTTGGTTGAACATCAAGAATACACTTCAATCTACCGCAGAAGAATGTCTCGGTGTGTCAACCACGCATAGAAAGAACAGATGGTTCAATCAAAAATGTGAAGAAGCAGTCACTAAGAAGAAGAATGCCAGACATGTATGGTTAAATGACATCAATAACATCCAAAAGGAAGAGCATTATAGAAATGAATGTAAAGAGGCTACAAAAATAGTCAGACAGCAGAAGCGAGAATATATGAGTAATATAATCAAAGATATGGAAACTAATCACCAGAAAAATGAATCCAGAAAGTTTTTTAAAGTACTGAAGTCAATGAAACGAGGGCACCAACAAAACACATATGGTTTAAAAGACAAAAATGGGAATATGATAAATACCAATGAAGAAATGTGCAACACATGGAAAGAATATTTTATTGAATTACTAAATTGTGAAGCTCCAAGTAACATTTTCCCACAGGAAGAGGTTCTAACATGCGAACCACAAATTGAAGAACCTACATTTGAAGAAATCCTATATGTAATCACACGACTTAAAAACAATAAGGCAACTGGGACTGATGGAATTGCTGCTGAATTTATAAAGGCAGGTGGCCATGCATTACATCTAAAGCTATACGAACTAATAATAAAAATCTGGAGGACAGAAGAATTACCCCATGACTGGAAAGAGTCATTATTGATACCTATCTTTAAGAAAGGAGACAAGTTCCAATGTGGAAATTATAGAGGAATATCACTACTGTCCACAAGCTATAAGATACTATCCGCAGTATTACTAAATAGACTAAAACCATATTCAGAAGACATATTAGGTGACTACCAGGCGGGTTTTAGACAAAACAGATCAACAATAGATCAGATATTTATCTTACGACAAATAGCCGAGAAACATTGGGAATATAAAAGAGATCTCCATAACATTTTTGTGGATTTTAAAAAGGCTTATGATAGTGTCCATAGGAATAGTCTATGGAATGTTATGCAGGAATTTGGAATACCAAGGAAGTTAATTAACATGACCAAACTATGCATGGAAGATACTTATAATATAGTAACATATAAAGGCAGGAAATCAGACCCCTTCCAAATAACATCTGGCTTGAAACAGGGTGATGCACTATCGCCGCTACTCTTCAATCTGGCTCTAGAGAAAGTTGTAAGGAAGGTAAAGGAGGAATGTGATATTGGAGGAACATCCAAGCTGCTTGGTTATGCAGATGATATAGATATTATAGGGCAAAGTGAACAAAAGACATTAGAAATATTGACTCACTTAAAGGAAAAAGCCCAACAGATGGGGCTGGTTATCAACCAAGATAAGACAGAATATATGGTAATTTCAAGAGACGGAATGGCTAAAAACTCTGGCCACATACAAATAGATAATATGACCATTAAAAGAACGGAAACATACAAATACCTGGGTACAATCTTCAACTGCTCCAACATCATAAGGGAAGAAATACAAACTAGAATCAACTCTGGAAATAAGATATACTATGCACTACAACATCTACTAAAATCAAAGGCGCTATCTCGTAACACCAAAATCACAATATACAAAACACTGATCAGACCAGTTGTGCTGTATGGCTCTGAAACCTGGAGTACAACGAAAGGAGACGAAGCCTTGTTACAAACCTTTGAGAACAAAATTTTAAGACGCATCTTTGGACCCATTAGGGATACACAAAGTGGAGAGTGGAAAAGAAGAAGTAACAAAGACATTTATGATTTGTTTAAGTCCCCGCTAATCACTGGTATCATGAAGGCTAATAGACTACAATGGCTGGGGCATATAGAAAGAATGGAAGATAATAGGGAAACAAAACTCGCTTACACTCAGGAAATAAATGACCGTAGACCCCGAGGTAGACCAAGAAGGCGGTGGAGAGATAATATACATACAGACCTACAAGCACTTGGAATCAACGACTGGCAAGAGAAGGTCCACCAGAGAGACGAATGGAGACAGATTGTATTTGCAGCAAAGAACCTCAATGGCTCGGAATGCTGAAGAAGAAGAGAATCTTTTAACTAGTTCTTTACTTCAATTCTTAGTATTCATGTAATCACAACAGTTGTTTTAACCATCACAGTCATCAAAAAAGAATTATGGGGAAACGTTCTAAACTCTAAAGCTGTTAATGACAGGATTGGTAAATTACGAACATAAGGTAAATGGAAAAAAATATAACGATGATTAATGTGCATGCACCTACTGAAGAGAAAGAAGATGATATTAAAGAAGACTTTTATAATCTCTTTTATAATACATATTATGATCTGGAAGATGTCATAGAAAAAAACCCCAAGCAGGACATCCTGATTGTGCTGGGAGACTTCAATGAAAAAATAGGCAGAGAGCAAATTCATTAAATAAGTTGCTGGTATGGAAAGCCTACATAGAACTTCAAATGACAAAGGAAGGAGAGTCATCAACCTAGGAGAAGCCAAATGACTGCAGATCAACAATACCAGACTGCAAAGAAAGGATATACATAAACAAACTTAGTAATCATGTGACAAGAGAACCTATAATCAAATAGATTACATTTTAATTAACAACAAAAATGCATTAAACACAACAAGTTAGAAGTTATAGAGGGGCTGAGTGCCACAGCGACAGCTTCCTCGTTGGAGCAAAATTTAAAATAAAACTTAAGAACGCTTTCTATGCTAAACTACAAAGGTTACACCGAACATATAACAGAGAAAAACTACAAAAAAAGTACAGTCAAAGTTTGCAGATGAATTAAAATGTAAACTTGAAATTCTACAAAACGCGTTGGAGGAAAGCGCTGACTACACGTGGTTGACAATCAAGAATACAATTCAAATTACCACAGAAGAATATCTCGGTGTGTTAACCACGCATAGAAAGAACAGATGGTTCAATCAAACATGTGAAGAAGCAGACATTAGGGAAAATAATGCCAGACAGTTGTGGTTAAACGACATCAACAACATCCAAAATGAAGAGCAATATAGATCTGAATGTAAAGAGGCTACACAAATAGTTCGGCAGCAGAAGCGAGAATATATGAGCAATATAATCAAAGATATGGAAACTAATCACCAGAAAAAGGAATCCAGAAAGTGTTTCAAAGAACTGAAGTCAATGAAACGAGGGCACGACCACAACACATATGGTATAAAAGACAAAAATGGGAATATGATAAATGCCAATGAGGAAATGTGTAACACATGGAAAGAATACTTTGTTGAATTACTAAATTGTGAAGTTCCAATTAACACTTTTCCACATGAAGCGGTTCTAATATGTGAACCACAAATTAAAGAACCTGTTTTTGAAGAAATTGTATATGTAATAACACGACTTAAAAACAATAAGGCTACTAGGGCTGATGGAATTGTTGCTGAATATATAAAGACAGGCGGCCATGCATTACATCTAAAGGTATACGAACTAATAATAAAAAACTGGGGGACAGAAGAATTACCCAATGCCTGGAAAGAGTCATTATGTGACAACATTTTAGACGTATTAGTCCTTCATTTAGTGACAGCACAGCAATGATTAAACAATTCTTTGCACCATACTTAGATAAGAGTGACGTAGATCACATACACGGATGTACAGCTAAAAGATATGAGTCGAGCTCGGATGACGAGATGTCATACAGAAAGAACAACATGCATCAACGTCGGTTGAAAAAGACAGCCAAACCACGACAAACAGATATGGCAGACTATACAAAATCAAACTGGCATGAAGAAACTCCGCCAAAGATGTCACAAACCCATTATACCAACACAGACACTTTACTAACAGAATGGAAACAACAAAGTATTCCCGAAACTCAAATTGACAAAAGAATACGAGATGTGAAAATAAGGAATTGGAATCGGTATTGGAAATATTTAGGTTTGTCCGATGAAGAACGGAAGAAAAGAACACGTCAAATAGATGACTATAAATCAGTAACAGCATATGTCATATAAAGGCAGGAAATCAGACCCCTTCCAAATAACATCTGGCTTGAAACAGGGTGATGCACTATCGCCGCTACTCTTCAATCTGGCTCTAGAGAAAGTTGTAAGGAAGGTAAAGGAGGAATGTGATATTGGAGGAACATCCAAGCTGCTTGGTTATGCAGATGATATAGATATTATAGGGCAAAGTGAACAAAAGACATTAGAAATATTGACTCACTTAAAGGAAAAAGCCCAACAGATGGGGCTGGTTATCAACCAAGATAAGACAGAATATATGGTAATTTCAAGAGACGGAATGGCTAAAAACTCTGGCCACATACAAATAGATAATATGACCATTAAAAGAACGGAAACATACAAATACCTGGGTACAATCTTCAACTGCTCCAACATCATAAGGGAAGAAATACAAACTAGAATCAACTCTGGAAATAAGATATACTATGCACTACAACATCTACTAAAATCAAAGGCGCTATCTCGTAACACCAAAATCACAATATACAAAACACTGATCAGACCAGTTGTGCTGTATGGCTCTGAAACCTGGAGTACAACGAAAGGAGACGAAGCCTTGTTACAAACCTTTGAGAACAAAATTTTAAGACGCATCTTTGGACCCATTAGGGATACACAAAGTGGAGAGTGGAAAAGAAGAAGTAACAAAGACATTTATGATTTGTTTAAGTCCCCGCTAATCACTGGTATCATGAAGGCTAATAGACTACAATGGCTGGGGCATATAGAAAGAATGGAAGATAATAGGGAAACAAAACTCGCTTACACTCAGGAAATAAATGACCGTAGACCCCGAGGTAGACCAAGAAGGCGGTGGAGAGATAATATACATACAGACCTACAAGCACTTGGAATCAACGACTGGCAAGAGAAGGTCCACCAGAGAGACGAATGGAGACAGATTGTATTTGCAGCAAAGAACCTCAATGGCTCGGAATGCTGAAGAAGAAGAAGAATATGTCACGGAATGCCCCCGGAAAAAAAAAAAAAAG
>JACEFZ010007313.1:150000-224830 GCA_014155875.1 Cepaea nemoralis | reverse complement strand
GTCCTATAGAGAATAGAAAATATGTTGATGTTGAGCTCTGGCTGAAAACCTAATTGAACATAAAATGTCTCTCTTTAGTGCTCTATAGAAATGATACTAAACATACGATTAATGGGAACATGTGGTAACAATTTGAGGCCCACATGTTTTACGTGTGTCCTATTTCCCTTTGTTATACTTTAAAGACATTCCGTATAGAACGACGTTTAAAACCAATGGAGTTGTCGTAAAAAATAGATGACGCTTTAACTTTTACGTTGCGTTAAGCTCAAAGAGAAAAGTAACTCTCGCACAGATAATGAGACATCATGACTTCGTTTAAGGTGCCCTTCGTCAGTGATAATCATCCATCCAAAACAGGTCATCATATTTCGCGAAAACTGAGAAGAAAAGTAAATTGACCATTTTGACGTGTGGCGAAGTGGTCAAGCCGTTTGACTTGTGATCCGAAGGTTGTGGGTTCGATTCCGGGCCGCACCCTTCGGTTTACGAGTTAAATGTTTCGGAGACTCCTGTGGGTCGTCGCTAAAGCTACGGAGTTTCGTGCTTTGTGCGACGCTTTCCGCGCTGCGGAAAGAGACCGAGCCATGTCGGGATAAAACCGGTTGCGATGAAGTCGACCCTGTCGACTTTTAAGCGGCTTTTTTGTTTTTAAATGACCATTTAGAAACAGGAAACTGTCAAATTAACAGTCTTATTTGTACAGTATCAATAACTACTAAGAAAGCACTTTACAACACAATCTTCCTACTAACTCTGTGTTGCCAATGCAAACCTGGACAATGACAGAAAAAGAGAAAAAAAATCACAACAACAGAAATGAGATTCCTGAGAAAAATACTCAATGTATCAAGAAGAGATTAGATCAGAACTAAGAAATCAGGACTAAAGTGTGTATAGCTGAACTAGATGTTATTAGAAGGCAGCAAGTCCATGGGAATATCGACACATGAAGTCCATAAGCGGGTACTCTCTCGCTGTTTATACTTCACCTCGACACCGCAAGGCACAAGAGGAACATGATGAGATGAGATGAGTTTTGTGCAGTGGATGGATAAAGACCATATAGTAAAGCAGTCCAAACCATTGAGAAATACATTCATCAAATCGTTGTTATTTATTTATAAGCTATTTCCTACATCCTTTTATTAGAAGACAAAATTGACAACGCGTATAGAAGAAAACCATATGTTTTTAAATCGTTTAACATAGCTCACATAGAAGCGTAAATGGTGATTATATCGCCAACGTGCCTATGTGTTTATGTTCATTTTAATTTTTCTTTGCCTTAAAGGGTCGGATGCTCTCATTCTAAGCTTAGGTCGCAAAAAGATGACAAAGATGACTTTAATGACATAAGTTATCCATTAACTTCTCAACAAACTCGTCCCATCATACTCGCATGAGCAAACCACGCTGTACCTCTTATTTCATTTCTTTTCATGTTCAGTTTCTATCAGCAATCGTTGTTGCTCTTTATCAATACGTCAATATATAATCATCACCCCAAAGCATATACGTGTTTGTTGCTTATCCTTCACAGGACGTCGCTGTCAACCCTAGTATTTTGCGCTGTTTGTGATTTCTTGGTAGGGTTGCGTTCACTAATTTGCCATTACTTTCTTAAAGCGTATATACAACTACATAAATAATACACCACATACCAAGAGAAATAACAGTTAAATGTACATTGGAAGAACCATATACATTACTGCTGTTTTATCTTCAGAACAAAGTATTGCCAAACACGCTAGACAGATACGGGATTTCGGTGGTTTTAGCTCAATCAAGTGCTTATTCTAGACGATTCAGGCTACAGATAATTGCATGACAAATACCATTAGGGTAGAAAGTGCTAGCCTGCAGATATTATAGTCTTCAGCATAACGAGCTAGGTGCAAAGTTCGTTTCCTTGCTTCCATGGCTATTTTCAGAACATTCCGAAACAGTATCGTGTACCCAGTAAATGAGTCATGTCAGTCCCCTAACTGTTAAAGTTAAAAAAAAAAGTTAGTTGCATATCCTTTCCATGACGTCACAGTCAACACTAGCATTGTTTGCTGTTCTGATCTCGTGGTAAGTTTACGTTCTGTAGTTTGCCATTGCTTTGAGATCGACCGACACCCATACAAGTTTGTTAAAATGCAACGCTAGACGGTCTGCTGCCAAATCGCATGCAGTCGTGTTTAGAACACGGGTATGCGGGATTACGAACTGCGTCCGTAAATTCTTTGCCACGGAGCGCTAACTCGCAATAGTGGGAAAACATTAACCATCTCACAGCTGGTGATTGAACATGAAACACTGCCTTAGCAAACAAGACCACAAACTACTGCGCCATCGCAATTCAATATCCAAATGTTTATGTGTTCAGGTGAGGATATTACAAGAGCCCGTATCCACCCGAAGTGCACCACAGGACACTAAGGCATGACTGATATCACATGTGCGAGTTTTTCAATTGAAAAGATATGATGAGTTAAATCAGAATTCACAATAATTTGAAAAATCAAATGATGAAACGTCGACAACCAAAAGCGAATAAATAATCGCTGATGCAAACGAAGATGAGTGGACGATAATATAGCTATATATGACAGAAGTTATAAAAGACACACACTCTGACTCATCATTTCTAGAAGACTCTTGCCCACGAAGGGATTTGTACGTCCGTTTCAAGAGTGGTTTCTTCATTACAAAACGATCATGAAAAGAACAACAGCAAAAAAATGGTCATGAATATTCATAGATTAGCTGATTGCATAATATGCTTAGGATTACTAAAACGACGCACGTGGATATTTTTTCAAAGAACATTCGGGTTTAAAAGAGCATCAGTTCAATGGGTTAGTCCTGTAGTGGATAAGATTGCTTTCTTGTCGGAATACCTCACTTTCCGGGCCCACAAGTTTTGAAAGTATAGGTAATTGGGTTCACTTCCGGAGCATTGAAGAAATGTCATTCCGGACATTATTCTACCAGATAGCAAACGTCAGACAAGAGAAAACAACTAAACCCAGGACCTCGGCCAGAGACAGCATGCGCAAGGGGAAAGAAAAGGAAAAAAATGTAATAGTGGTCGAGGAATTTCCTGTATTTTCGCCCCAGTGAGTGCAGCCGAGATGGGGACGTGAGAATGATTGGCGAGTGTCTAGGAATACGACTGTATTTGCAATTATATTGGTCGTTCATTGCTGACATCATTCCAGAAGCTTGTATGCATGCTAGATAAACAGATAGCTGTCGTTCTGTTGAATTTGTTTTATGCCATATCTTGTCAGAGGTGAACGGGATTCTGAATGTATGTATAAAATGTTACAATACTAGGCGCTTTTATACGCGCGAGACACTGGTGTGAATTTAAGAAACTTACGTTCATAACCATACCATTACTTATTGCATAAGGAAGTTTTAGTTAGAACATCTACACATTACATAAGGTAAAGAGGAGGATGAGAGATACATAGTTTTACATTGATTAAAATTTATCAACTGTACTTGTAGTTTGAATGGTTTTTACAGAACAGGACGTTCCATTAGCTGATAGGACATACAGTGGAACCTCGCTTAATGAGCATAATTCGTTCCAGAATTTTACTCGTAAAGCGAAACACTCGTTAAGCGAAACAGTTTTTCCCATACAAATTAATGTAAAATACAACAATGCGTTCCATGCCGAAAAATACTCAAAATATTTTGTATAACGTTTATTCAAAGAAAATTATATATACATTGTTAAGGAGCGTGATTCATCTTCCTCTTCTATCGCGGAATGAACGAACCTGGAATGAGAATTCGATTTGTAAAAAAAAAAAAAAAATTGAAATAATTAATTTATAATTTATAGTACATACCTAATTCTTTGTTACTAGAAAGCTGTCTAGAGAAATTTGTTGTTGCCGACGCTTCAGAATTTGGTGAAAATGCGACACAGCATTATCATTAAATAAATTAGTAGCTCTCATACCCACTGCCTTATTAGGGTGATGGTTCTCAATGTACGATGCAACAGTTTCCCATGCTTTCAGCATTTCTCTTATTGCGCCAGAAGATTGTTGGTTTGCTGTTACCTTCTCCTCCTCCTCGAACAAACTCTCCTCCACAACTTCTTGCTGTGAAACACAATGTAATTCCATAAGCTCTTCGGTGGTCAGCTCTTGGCTATGCTCTTCCACAAGCTCATCGGTATCTTTGTTATCCACCTCCAGTCCCATGATCTTGGCCAAAGACACAATCTCGTTGACTACAGGTTCCATAGGTACTGTCTCAAACCCCTCAAAGTCACATTCGACAACGTTCTCCTGCCAAAGCTTCTTCCAAGCAGAAGTGAGGGTTCTCTTGGTATCCCTTTCCCACGCTCTTTTGATCATCTTGAGGCAGGCAACGATGTGGAAGTGATATTTCCAAACCTCTCTGAGAGTGAGATTGGTCCCTTCAGTCACCTCAAAACAACGCTTGAAGAGCGCTTTAGTGTAGGAGCTTCTTAAAGTTAGAAATAACCTGCTGGTCCTAGCTGTTGCAGGCGCACAATCCGGGAACTTCGAATCATTTGTTTTTTACAATTTATTTGCTCGTTATGCGAATTACTCGTTATGAGAGGTCCTCGTTAAGAGAGGTTCCTCTTTATAGCCTTTTCGGCCTGAGAGGGTGAAATGGAGTCTGGCTGCGAAAAATTAATATCTCATGGCGGGTGTAACTCCTAAGATAAAGTCGTAGCTACGGTTTAAAATATTTAACAACGTTTACTTTTGAAGGCCTTAAGGCGTAAAGGATATATGAGTGTAGTCCATAATTTTATAGACCAATCTACAAGTGTTAATATACATGGGATCAATGTTACATTAGTGGTCTTTGGTTTCAAGGCCATTGTATCGTAGGTCAGCATGGTCGAATGGATTTGAATGCGTGTTCTCAAATATCTGATGTGCTGATGCCGAGGTATGGGGTTCAACCCCTACACCGGACAGTTGGACTAAAATGTTGACCAATGTCCTTGACTTGGGGACGCAAATTACAAGCAGCTATGAAGTCGGAGTGGGTTCGCCTAATGGCGAGGGGCACTATTAATAGGGAATGCTAATCCATACGCAAAATTCAGTCCAGCAACACTGGAAGTAGTGTGTATGGACTACGCTTGAGTTCAAAGCGATCGACCCAAAAAAAAAATAATAATAATAAAAAAAAAATTCATGGTATCTATTTTAGGAGGGTAGACCAGGAAGTCCATCTGTAGTTTAAGACAAGTTAAGCCTAGCCTGGAGAGTAAAAGGAGCACAATACCACCGTGGCGGCAGGCTAGAGCGTTGGACTCTAAGCTATCGCGACTACTGTGGGCCAAATATGTGTAGTGCTTATTCATAGACGTATACACTATCGTAATATGCCATGCCAAGTGCAGCACTCTTGCTGTCAGTAACAAACTCCTTGCAATCAACACCACTAGGCAACCATTGTGCCATGGATGTTAACATCTGGTTGCTGGTTTTGGTTGTGAATTATTTTCATATTATTACATTGTCATACGAGGGGGTTTCAAATGAAAACATTAAAAGTATGATAGATTGATTGATTGATTGATTGATTTAGGAACCGACATCACAGCATTCGGGACATTCCCATAAGCGCTCCGTCCATCCTCAGCAGCCAGCGAAGAGTTCAACACTAATAGTTCAGTAGCAATCTGTTATATGTCCGTCTCGCCTTCTCTGAGCGTCGAGCACGGCCAGATCCCCTCGTCACACTCGCTGTCTCATACTTACAGACTATGGTGATCCATTTGCTCCTCCGAGGTGTAACGTGCTCCCACAAGGCCGCAACCACATCTGTTTTGTCATACATCAATACTCCACAAGTTTTTCCGAGCCAGCAATCTGTCCGCCTGTTCATTCCCCAGCACACCGGCATGCCCAGGAGAAAAGATCCAGGTGATGCTTGCTACACGTGAACTCCGAAGCGAAGCAAGCCACTCTGCACGAATGTATGATAGAAATTAAAATAACCATGCCGTTGGTCTTGTAACCTATCAATATTGTTGATAAGGATGTCAAGAGTGTTTAGCATGTGGCGTCACGGTGCAGGCGAACACGATGAAGTCATAAGAATAATTTAAAAATGGCCGTCCTAACTTTTGACATGCACCAAAGAGGAGCAGCGCTCTGTTACCGTTTTTTTTTTTTTTTTGGTTTACATAGAAGGGGTGAAACCTGTAGACATTCATCGGCGAATGAAGGTCCAGTATGGTGGTGCATGCCTGTCTGTCCAGCAAGTGAATGCGTGAAGTAAGAAGTTTCAAAACGCGTGACTTCTGTGACAGACTGTTCACGACCGGGTCAGGCACACCGAGTAGTGACCCCAGAGTGGTTACACACGTGACCAAAAGAAACTGTTTTTCTATAGGAATCCAAGAATCGTATCGGCTCTAGAGGACCTGCATGAACATTGTGGTGACTACATCGAAAAATGATATATGTGTTGTTTACGTTTTCAGAATATATTCTCCAAAACAAAAATAAAAAAAAAAATAAATAAATAATAGGTTTTCATTTGAAACTCATTCGTATATACAGAAAATAGATGTTGAGGTTCTGTATTGTAAAACGGCTACTTTTATGAAAACATATTTATAGAATATAAGTTTGTGAAGATGAATACACGCAACGTGTGAGATGTTAATTGCCCCCCCCCACACCCCCCCCCCCCCACCCCGCCCACAAAAATAAATTATTTTAAAAAATTAAATAAACAAAGCTTGCTTGCTTGTGTTCGTTGGCTTGAGCTCCAACGCGAAGTCCTGTATGTCGGATGAAGGCATCCTTGTGTCCAACATCAGTGTGATGTCATACAGGACCTCTGAGGTTTGCGTGAGTATCCGTTGTCCCATGTCTGGCTTATGGTGTGCAGACTGGTGGATCCTCGCCGTACAGGCAGACACTCTCCGACTTCGGAGGAATCGGCGATCCTATTGACTTTAGCCAGGAACCCGAAGGGACCTGTTGCCCAGGACGCTCGACGAGGACGCGTCAATAGGTCTTGGCCCTGGTGCCTTCGAAACACCTCTGCGACGGGGACATAGGTGGTTATTCTTTCCCTTCCGTAACGAGTGATGAGAGCTGTCATCGAACAGTTGACCGACCATGCTCATGACATTGTTAACGTAACCTCTTAACCATCCGCCCAACGTGTCCGCTAAGCTGTCTAAACAGTGACGTATTTGTTACTGTATAGTGTCATAAGGAAGAAGAGAAAATCATTTTGTACTGTGACGAAATGTTGTAAGTCTGTCTCTTGCTTTATGAGGTCAAAATAATTGTCACAATAAAAGTAACAGCTGTCAAGTTGGGTCGCCGAAGAAACCCAGGTCAGTTGTAAAATTCCGCCCCGATGTTGATTGAAACACTTGCTCTTAGGACCGGCAGGCAAGCGGGCTGGCCACTGGGCTACCGCGGCTTCCTTATTGACATTCATTCATCACCTGCCATGCCGATAATGGTGGGCGGTTATGTCTCGCAATTTCACTCGATCACCAGAGTCATAGATCAGCTCAGTGTTCTTGTCTCGACCATACCACGTGGCCGTGCCATCCAGGTATTTACTTCTCTGTATTTCCCTTGTTCTTTTCCAATCGATCTTGCCAGTTGTCACCAAGTTTTCCAGTTTGTTTCTTCTCATAACGTGACCAAAGAAGTATGACTGTCTACGTCTAATTTCTCTAATGAGTTTACGATTTTCATTTGTTTCTTGTAGGACATGGTCACTTGTTTTTCTGTCTACCCATGGTATTCTCTGCATGCTCCTCATAAACTACATTTCCACAACCATGAGATGTTTTTCAGCCTGTTAGCTCATTGTCCACTCTCACATCCATACAAAAGCACAGATTTTATGTAACATCTCAAAACTTTTTTTTTCTCCTTGTACAAATGACATCTTGTTATTGCTCAGTATGTTTTTCATCTTGAAAAAGGCTGCCTTCGCCATTGCGCTTTTTGTTCTATTCTCTTGAAGGCATCTTCTATCAGATGTTTTGACTGTTCCGAGATAATAGTACCGATTTACTTGTTTAAGAATATTCCCACTTACTTGTGTATTACATTGTGGTATTTCATTCTTCGTAGCGATGACCATAATTGACATTATACGTGGTAATAAAACAGGTTTTTGACAATTTATAACCAGGGCACAGTTCAGTAAGACCGGAGGTTCTCTCATAATTAACGGTTGGAAATATCCGTCTTAAACTTTGGCCTTTATGAAATAATTGTTCAATGGTCATTGTTCAGTGTTATTTGAGCTTTGCAATGTTGTATACTTGTCAAAGTAGACTGACAACCAAACCTGAAGCCAGGAATTAGATTACCATCAGAATGTTGATGCACCCAATTCTCGCCTTACTTCATTAATACATACGCCCATTGCTTATTATAAACATCATATTTGTTTCGTTATCATTTCTGTTCCAAAGAGGTTTATATTATTTTGCCTTATTCCAATTTTTACGTTAACTCCTGCCATAAATATAATTTTAGTCTTTTCATATTAAAAAAACTCAACTCTTTGACTCTAAGAGTTTAAGGAAAGTATATGATCGTCTTATTCTGCCATGTGCAATGTTACTATAAATGTTTTGTTTTGAAGGAACTAAAATAAAAACATGAGACAGAAGGAGTTATAGCAACAATTGGACAAAATTGGTTATTTAAACCAAGGGACACGTGAAATTTACATGATTTGTCATTATTTGAGAATATAAATATTTATGTAAGATGCTCTCTCTCTCTCTCTCTCTCTCTCTCTCTCTCTCTCTCTCCTCTCTCTCTCTCTCTCATCTACTCTCTCTCCTCTCATCCTCTCTCATCTCTCACACACACACACACACACAACACACAGACACACACACACACACACACACACACACACGCGCGATAGAATATAATAGATCTTAATACTGCATGTTGAATGATATTTTTTTTTAAAATTGCGCTCGCTGGCTTTTAACTCACGCGTAGTTCATACACACTATCTCTAGTAGTGCTTGACTGAATTTTGCATGTGGGTTAGCTTTCACTATTAACAGGGTCTCTCGCCACAAGGCGAACCCACCCCGACTTCAGAGGTACTTGTAATAAATCACCATTTTAGTCCAAATGTCTGGTATAAGGATTGAACACCTTACCTCAGCATCAGCACACGGATTTATCCATTCGGCCATGCTGACCTACGCGGAATGAGTTAATTCACTACTTATTAAAACCGAGTAAGAAATGCTGTTATCAGACAGACTGTGGGATCAACACCTTGTGCCACATTTATTGAAAGACAGACGATCAAGTGGTTTGGCCATGTCGTTAGAATGCAACACCAAAAACTACCATCGCCGGCCATTCATCAAAGATCATCTGCGACGAGACCACGAGGACGTCCAAGAAGAAAATGGATTGACGACATCAAAGACATTGTGCAACCACACGGAATGACACTATCCAGTGCCGCCCACCGGGCGCAGGAACGCAAATTATTCCTCCCCAGACGGCAGTAGTGGAAGATGATGATGATGATGATGATGATTGAAATAGAAATCACTGACTGGAGATAGAAGAGTTAGATCTTTTACAGGACGTAGCAGTCAACGCCAGCATATTTTGGATGTTTGTGATTCCTGGGCAAGTTTATGTTCACAAGTAGGGTGTCATTTTTTCTGAACAACCGGAAATCATAGTATTGTAAGGAAACCAACGCAAAGCTGCTTGCTTCTATTTCGCCCGCAGCTGTGTTTCGAACGCGGTATGATGGATTACGAATTGCATTCCTAACTCCTTCGCCCCATAACCGGCAGAGACAGAAAGGGGTAATGTCATTAGATGATTTTTATTTACGCTCTTTGTAAATATAGCATTGAAATAATAACATGATTTCAATTTTGCTTTGAATCCAAACTTTTGATCGACTTGCTCCAGAGTTGTAACTTATGGAGTTGACATTCAGGATTTTCATCTTCTTTGCGTTTTGTAATGTCTGACGACCACTTGAAATAAACCTCACTCGACGCCAGCGCCAGTCGCACTGAGCTCTCCGTTTCCTGTAGACTTTTCATCGCTCTTCGCTAGAAGAATGGCACTCGTTTTCAGCCGGCCCTCCACGTGTGGCTTGGACATGTATTGGCAATCAGCATGAATTAGCTACTCGGATGTACGCAATGAAGGCGATTCTTAGCATTGCATTAGCGTTATCGATTTTATGCTGTGGTGAGACCAAACATCAAGATGGCTTTTTGTGGCAGTGATTCGTTCACACAGCCAAACTCTCTGGTGTACGCACATATTCTCAAAGTTAAACAAAACTATAAACAAAACAGTAGCAATTAGAATGACTGACACTTTGGGATAACTGTTATATTGATGAAATGAAGGCTGCTTAAGCCTGCATGAAGAAACAAAACCATTAGCGCTATAAATCAAAATGCTTCTGTCAGTATCCCTGTGAACTAAGTAATACAATGGGTACAGAAAGATAAAAATTGTGCAGTATTAACGTGGATAAAAGATAAATCTAAGATTTAACTATCACTTAGGTAGAACGGAGAATAATGTTGGGAACCTCTGTGGCGTAGTGGCTAGACGATCGCCTGCCTTGGGTTCGACTCTAAATGACGCGGTTTTGAATATACAAAAAATTGGCTTAAGCTCCCAGGTCTATGCAGCCTAAAATGGATACCACGAAATGTCTTTGGAAGCACAGGCGGCCGGTGTATTACTTACCGACCACATCACCCACTGTGTGCCGTATGGTATATACAATATTTGTCTAGCACCATCATAAATGGGCTTTAGATGTGTAAAAGAGACTTTTACTTACACAATAATGATGTACACAATCAAAATGTAGATTTCACACACACACACACACACACACACACACACACACACACACACACACAGAGAGAGAGAAAAAGAGAGAGAGAGAAAGAGAGAGAGAGAGAGAGAGAGAGAGAGAGAGAGAGAGAGAGAGAGAGAGAGACAGAGAGAGAATATGAGATTTTGAGTTCATGGAAACCAGTTTTAAAGTAGTGAAGAGCAATCATCTAAAATAACATGAATTTCAGTTGGCAAAACAATAGAAATAATTTAACTAGGACTTAAATGTTTGCATATACAGGAATAGAAAATGTTACCAAACAGAAAATATGTTAAATATAAGTATAATAATATGGATGTTTTTGTTTTGAATATCCTTTACAGGACATCGCTGTCAACATCAGCATCTTTCAGCTGTATGTTGATTTCTTGGCAAGACTACGCTCAGTAGTTTGCCATTGCTTTCTGAGCGGCAGGCTCAGTTATCCCGCAAGTCACCAGCGGGGGTCGAACCGCTCCCAGCTCTCACCCTGCTACGAGACTCTGCGTGATAAACGGGATTACGGAGAAAGTGTTGTAACCCCTCAGCCAGAGAGACCGGCAATAATATGGATACAGGTTTTAATAATTTTAACTTTTCATGTGTTCATAAATGCCCAACTTGTGTAGGTGACTAGTTCACCGCCTGGGTTCTTTGGAGGCTGGTTGACCATACACCCAACATACACCATACACACTTGCTAAAATTCAGCACTTCCTGGACGAATGCACACGAAAAATATTCTATACATGCTATATCCAATCACATCTCGATTACTGTTCCACAGTTTGGGATGGTTGCCCTAAATCTAATTTAAAACGACTATGTTCTCTACAAAACCGCGCTATTCGTCTGGTTTCTGGCATAAAGCACGTTGAAAGTAATAATTTGTACGGTCATCTAAGACTTCTACCACTTCAAAAGCGCTTCCTTTTCAACAAAGCCAAATTAATGAACAAAATTTTATCTCAAAATACCCTAGAGTATCTTCTGCCGCTGATTCAATCTAATGCAATGAACAGCAAGCGCCTAAATTTGTTACATGTCTCAAAGCTTAGATTGGACCTATACAAAACATGTTTCGCCTATTCTGGTGCGCACTTATGGAATGATCTGCCTCCAGATCTGAAAACTCCAATGAGTCCCTACACATTTAACCGAAAACTCTTTCAATACTTAATCCATACCGACTATATGCCACCATAATTCATTTACTGGTATAATTGTTCATTATAAGCGTTCATTATAATTGTTTAACTATAATTGTTCACTATATATGTGTGTGCGTGTGCGTGTGGGAGCGAGAGAGAGAGAGAGAGAGAGAGAGAGAGAGAGAGAGAGAGAGAGAGAGAGAGAGAGAGAGAGAGAGAGAGAGAGACAGAAGAGAGAGAGAGAGAGAGAGAAGAGAGAGAAAGTGGGTGTCAGAGAGAGTGAGAGAGTGAATGTGTGTGTGCGCACGTGCGTGCGTGTGTGTGGAGAGAGTGATTGAGCGAGAAATGGTAGGGGAATGTGTCAGTGCATGCATTCGTAAGTGTATGTGTGAGAGTGAGTGAGGGAGTGTGTGCGTGCGTGCATGCGTTCATGCGTATGTATATGTATGAGAGAGTGTGATTGAGAGAGTGAGTGTGTGTGTGAAGGATTGTGTGTGAGAGAGTGAGACAGTTCGAGAGTTGATGTGTTAGTGTGTGTGTTTGTGTGTGTGTGTGTGTGAGCGCGCGCATGCGTGCGAGTGTGTGTATATGAAAGAATACAGAGAGAGAGAAAGAGAGAGAGAGAGAGAGAGAGAGAGAGAGAGAGAGAGAGAGAGATGAGCAGATGCATGTCATGTAACACGCATGTTATGTAACACGCGAATCCATATGTTTGTGTATTCTCATCTGTCATATTATCAGTTAAATACCATTTGATGTTTTCATGTATAATATAAACTTATATACATTACTGTAGTTTGAGTGAGAGAGTCAGTGAGTGTGAATGAGAGACAGAATGAGTGAGCGTGAGAGTGAATGTGTGTGTGTGTGTGTGTGTGTGTGTGTGTGTGTGTGTGTGTGCCTTCTCTGTGTGTATCTCTGTGTGTGGGAGCATGACTATGTTTACGTCACATACTTTTTATGTACACATTTTTCTCCATGTTTAACATTTTTATGAGACTGCTTATGACATGACAATTGTCAGTGTATGTGTGTGAGTAATGTGTGGGCGTTTGTTCATACTAGTTTCAATGCTAACGTGAGACATTTTGTATGTGTCTAGATGTGAGGAGGTGTGAGTGTGTGTGGAGGATGTGTGTGAGTGTGGGGATATGTGTGGGTGGGGGATGTGTGGGTGGGGGTATGCGTTTGGATGGGTTGGGGTGTGTGGGTTTTTGTGGGTAGTGATATTTGTGGGTGTTGGTGGGATGTGTGGATATATGTGTGGGGGTGAAAGTAGGGTGTGGGAATGGGTGTGGGGGATGTGTGAATGGGTGGAGGATATGTGTATGGGACGGGTGTGGGGTGTGTGTGTTTATGTGGGTGTTGATGTGTGGGTGGTTTAAGGAAGTATGTGTGGGTGGCGGGGTTGTGTGGGTAGGGGATTGTGTTGGGTGGATTGGGGATGCAAGGGCGGGTGGGGAGAAGTGTATGGTGTGTGGGTTTGAGATATGTGTGCGGTGTGTTGGTGGGGGATGTGTGCATGGTGTGTGGGTGGGGGTGTGGTGGTATGGGTGAGGATATGTGTGTGGGTAGGGGATAGTGTGTGGTGTGGGGGATGTGTGTGATGGGTGCGGGGAATGTGTGTATGGTGGGTGGTTGGGGGAAGTATGTGGGGGTGTGTGGGTGGGAGATGTGTGCGTGGATGGGGAATGTGTGGGTGGGGGTGTGTGAGTGGCTTAGGGATGTGTAGGTGGGTGAGGGATGTGTATGTGTCGGGGTGGGATGCGTGAGTGGGTGGAGGATGTGTGTGGGTAGGGGTATTGTGATCGAGAGATGTTTGGTTGGGGGTGGGTGGGGGTGTGTGGGTGCTAAGTGGAGGATGTGTGTGTGAGTTAGTGTGTGTTGGTGGACGGGTTGGGAATGCGTGTGTGGGTGGGGAGAGGTGTGTGGTGAGTTGGTTAGGAATATTGTGTGGGTGAGGTATGTGTGTGTGGATGGGGATTTTTGTGGTGTGTGGGTGGGTGTATGTGGGGTGGATGGGTAAGGGTATCTGTGTGGGTGTGGGTGGGAATATTGTGCGGTATGTGGGTGGGGGATATGTGTGTGGTATGTGGGTGTGGGTGTGGGATGTGTTGGAGAGGGATATGTGTGTGTGCGGTGCGTGGGTTGGGAATATTGCGTGGTAGGGAATGTATGTGATGTGCGGGTGGGTGATTGTGTAGTGGGGGATTGGGTTAAGACATGTATGGGTGCGTGGATGATGTATGTGTGGGTGGTGTGGTGTGTGTGTGTGAGAGGATTGGGGATGTATGGGTGGTTAGGGAGATGTGTGTGTGTGGGGAGGGGGTAGGGATATGTCAGTTGGTGGGGATGTGTGTGTATGGTTTGGGGATGTGTGAGTGGATGTGCGATGTGTGGGTTGGTGGGGGATTGTGTGCGTGGGTAGTGAATATGTGGTCAATGGAGATGTGGCTGGGGGATGGGAGGTTTGAGGTGTGGATGGGGAGAGGATGTGTGGGTTAGGATGTGTATGTGGTGGGCGTGGGATGTGTGGTTGGTGGGGAATGTTTGTGGGTGGCGAGTTTGTTTTGGTTGGGGGAACAGGTGAGGGGAGAGTGTGTGGGTGGGGGATGTGCGGAAGGGGGATGGGTCGGTTGGTGGGGTATGTATGTGTCCCTTGGTGTGCATGTGTGTGGGTAGGTGGGTGTGTGTGTGTGTGGGTGGGGTGATGTATGGGTAGGTAGGAGATGGGCCACATAACATGGTAATTTGCCTTGTTTATGTTTACAACATTCATTTCACAATGTTTATTTTTCTTCCTATGTAAATGTATAATGCTCTTGATGAATGAAAGACGAGTGATTGGAAGGGCCGAATGTAAGACAGGCCTGCGCGCCCAATTTTTGACCCTAATAAAGTTGATTTGATTTACACCTCGAGGCACTACTCAGGTCTACAAGCGGCGACTGTGTGACGTGAACGTACACCTCGTGGCTCTTCTCAGATCTACAAGCGGCGTGTGTGACGTGACGACACACCTTGAGATTCTTCTCAGATCTACAACGGCGGCTGTATGGCGTCTTCATACAGCGAGTTACGTTGCACAGCTTCAGTATCCTGTGACGAAGTACATCCGGTTTCCAAAAGTAATTTATCAGGGTTGCTTTCCTTAGCCTTTGGTTATCATCTTTTTGTTTTTGTTTTTTTGGCATATCCTTTACAGGACATCGCTGTCAACACCAGCATCTTTCAGCTGTATGTTGATTTCTTGGCAAGATTACGCTCAGTAGTTTGCCATTGCTTTCTCAGCGGCCGGCTCACATACCCCGTAAGTTACCAATGCGATTCGAACCACTGCTGATTCCCACCGTCATCACGTTACCGACGATAGTATACGAGATTACGGAGAAAAGTCATAACCTCTAAGCCACGAAGCCGGCTTGGTTATCGTCAGTCTACATAAAAGACAACAGGTTTGTGTCTCATTGTCTCTGGGCCCTACCCATCAACCTGTCCGAAAAGGGAGACCCCACCAGTAGTTGTGCTACCGCGAGCATAGGGTCTTCGGCTAATTAGAACCGCAAGCCTCACTACCACTTCAAGGTGGGGACACAACAGAGGGGCCAGCGACAAATAATGCTAGCGAATGCGAATAACATACACCAATATCTTATTTTACAAAACACATTAGGACAAAGGTGGAAAAGCGAACAGAAGGGAAAACAAAACAAAAGAAAGAACGAATAGCAAAATAGAAAGAAGGGAAGAAAATGAGTAAAGAAATGAAAAAGAAAAAGAACAGAAAAGAAAAATGAAAGAGAAAGAAGGATTGCCAGAAAAAAAAAAATAGTGTTTGATTCACTACTTGAGTACTTCAATCGCATACGAGTATATTAATAATGTACAGAGATGCAAAAGAAAGTAACATTTATAACACGATTAAAAAAAAATAATATGTATTTAAAGCAGACCTGTCTCCGTGGCAAAGGTGTTACGGCGCGATTCATAATCCCGTATACCCGGGTTCGAAACACAGCGGTGCTGGGTTTTTTCGAAAAACGTATAGGTGCCGGTGGTTCAGAAAGCAATAGCAAAATACTGAACGTAAAACTTGCTCAGGAATCAACGAATAGCCAAAATGCTGGGGTTGACTGCTACGTCTTGTGAAGGACATGCAACTAATTTTTGTGTTTGAAACAGCTAAGATGTTTAATTATAAAGTCATTACAGAGGGCAACTAAACTATTACAGGAGAGGTGTTACATGTTTTATGCAGCACTGATTAAAAAAAAAAAATTAGTATAATGAGTCACATCACAAAGATTTTGTTACGAATTATCATGCAAAGAGTGAGGCAGAAAATACAACCTGAAATAGGGGAAGAACAATGTGGGTTTGTAGAAGGAAAGGGTACAGTAAATGCTGTGTATATGCTGCGAACAGTTATTGAACGTGCTATAGAAGTAAACAAGGATATACATCTTTGCTTTATTGACTACACAAAGGCTTTTGATAGAGTTAGACATGTCAACATGGTGAATATGCTTGCAGATCTACAAATTGATGGGAAAGACATTAGACTTATAAAAAACATATATTGGAAACAACAAGCTGCCATAAGGATTGATAATGAAGTGGGACAATATCAACCTATTAAGAGAGGTGTTAGGCAGGGATGTGTAATGTCTCCAGATCTTTTTTTCCCTATACAGTGAAAATATTTTCAGAAATGTAGAAGATATAAATGGAATCAGCATTGGAGGAAGAAACATCAATAACATTAGATATCCAGATGATACAGTATTGATTGCAGACAATGCACAGGATCTGCAACAATTAGTAGACGCGGTTGTTGTACACTAGTGAGCAGCTGGGGTTGGAATTAAATTGTAAGAAGACACAGGTTATGGTCGTCACTAGGAAGAACGAAGTACCACAATGTAATATACAAGTAAATGGGAATATTCTTCAACAAGTGAATCGATACAATTATCTCGGAACAGTCATAACATCTGATGGGAGATGCCTTGAAGAGATTAGAACAAGAATCGCCATGGCGAAAGTAGCCATTTAGCAAGATGAAAAACATTCTGACCAATAAAAAGATGTCAATTGAAACGAGAAAAAGAGTGTTGAGGGGGTACATAGAGCCTGTTCTTTTATATGGATGTGAAACTTTGACAATGTGCAGTCAACCTGAAAAACATTTGATGGCTACAGAAATGTGGTTTTTGAGGAAAATGCAAAGAGTACCATGGACAGATAGAAAAACCAATGACCAAGTACTACAGGAGACAAATGAAAATCGTAGACTGATTAGAGAAATTAGACGAAGACAGTCAAAAATTTTTGGACAAGAGGAAGACCAAGAGGAAAATACCTGGATGGCTTGGCCACGTGGCTTGGACGAGACAGGAACACTGAGCTGATCCACGACACTGGTGATCGAGTGAAATGGCTAGTCATGACCGCCCACGCTTTCCGGCATGGCGCATGATTGATTGATTGTTTGATTGATTTAAAAAAAAAGGTAACGTATGTAAACACTAATACTTGCCTTGGGACATCTTATTCTAATGAAACTAGCCCTTTATTTTTGTGGATCATTCGACACTGTAAATGTGATGTCAGACCGGCCGTATTTACTATCCAAGAATTTCCAGGTAAGCAGTTAGATTGGGTCGACCTGGGAGCTCAAGACAGTTTTAAATCCGCTTCGATGCGAATTGGAATCCGTGACCCCAGGTAAGCGTGCTAGTAACCGAGCAAACGGGATTCCCAAATAAAGGATGCAGATGCTGAACAACTAAGTATGCATGTATATGGATTAGATATTATCAAGATACATGTAAAGTTAACATATTTTGTGCCACACAGAAAGTAGCTTTCGAATAAACAACAATGTATGGCGGAAAATGGGTAGCAGGGGTATAAAACAGTTATGGCTTAAAAGTTGTTACTATGGTAGCAGATATGTTGTGTTATAATGCAGGAACGCCATTTCCGCGATATATAAGCCCATGGAAGATACTGAAAGTCGATTAAGACAGTTAAATCATCTCATGGCACTTAATCATTTAACGAAGGTATAATACAAACCAAGGAACACTACATTACATCGGTGTGCATCAGAATGGAAAGAGATAACAGACAAATTGAACAATGACATAAAGAAGAGATGTACTACACTATCGGATCTAGGAGTTTGTGACATGTTTGATTGAGTTGCCAGAGGACCTAGTTTGTAGTGTTCTCTGGCGATATATCTTGAATAATAAATAACAAGATAAAGGATATGATTTTGCCCGTTTTGTCTAGAGGTCACTCAAATGAGCTAATCATTCCCGCAATAGCCTTTTTGGAGAACATTTTTCTTTGGCTCAAACCCCCACTGTGAGACCACTATGTATCTATACAGAAATTTATAAAAGAAGTAACTAGTTCACCCAAGGCCAGAGAAGATCTGAACTATTAGCGCCTGTACAACTGAGGATCCCTCTCACTCATTATACTGTTGACAGTGTGCTGTTCGTCCGTCACATAGATCTACTCCTATATATTTTGTCAGTATGACCTATATCAGTTCAAGTAATCCTTCAATTTTTGCAGACAAACAAACTTCAACAATAACTGTACATTACATCTGTTGGACAGGACATCTACATGACAGTTTCTTGACAAAAGTGGAACATACATTCACAAGGAATTGTTTACACCACAAGTGTACAAGATAGACATCATGAGATACCTGACAACATCTATACAGGACTTTTCACAATATGTATAACCAACCACAGCACTTAAGACAGTCACCAGAGACAACACTTGACAGCAATTGTACAAGAAATTCACTGGGGACATGTACTTGAACACTGGTTCATTGAATACACAATTTATTGAGTTGATGGTAAGTAGAGTGGTGACCATTGCCTCATCTCCTGTCACGTCAACATTTCAATGATTGCATAGAAAATGCATAAAATATGTCACACATGAAGGTTGATAAACAAGATACAACACTTCTTATTTACTCCACCACCCAACAACTACTCCACTCCTCCTCTCCTCTCTAATCACCACTGTACTCGGCTCGCGATGATGGTGGAATTCTGCAAGAGGGCGTCTGATTGGTCTGGAACTCTGGGACCCCAGTATATAAGGCCCCGCACAGGTAGAACTGGCCCTTTTCCGTAGTCCACCACACTGAGTGACGGGGCGCCAATGCCTATTTCTAATGTGTGTTTAGTAGTTAGACCCTGAAGTTTTGCAGTGGAAAAGCCAGAATTCTAGTTTTAGATTTTAGATTTTCCTGGGTTTTTAGTAGACTAGAAGTTTTTGATAAATTAGTTTTTGGTGGACTAGAAGTTTTTGTTAAATTAGTTTTAGTGGATCAGTTGTTGGTGAATTAGTGTTTGGTAGATTTGTAGCTTTCACTGGATTAGAAGTTTTTGCTACATTTAGGAATTTGGTTTGTTAGGTTAGTCTCTTTGCTGTTTGATTTTTGCTGTATCCTAATGTCTTTGTTGTTGCTACATGTCTGTATATTATTGTGAAGTTTAGAAGTTTAATAAACAAATGATGCTTGTGTTACTCTTACTTTGTTGTTTAGTTGATAGACTCTAGTGTTATAGTCATTGGTGTTAGAACAGCCCTCGGAGTAATTCTTTGTCTGGGATTGGAGAATATTGTTCTAATCCCCTGTCGGCCCACCCTGGGATCTTCTTAAACCTTAATTCTTTTCTATTCTTGTTAACCGAGGACGGTGAGAGGTTCTTTCTCTTTATTCATTTTCTTCTTTGGCCCTACGCAGTCAGGGTTTGCGCTCTTCTCCTCACATCACCGTAGCAGAAGTAAGTGGTCCTTGCTTCCTGTTTATACCTCTGTTTTCAAGTGGCGAGCCTGAACCAGGATAGTGACAGCCTTAGAATTATTCTGGTAGGATTGTTTTGGTACCAAGTGATTGTTTTAGTTGAGGTCTTTAGTTGGTTTCTGTGTCGGTTCATTTTTGGTATAGTTGGTAATAGTCTTCTAGAGATAGCAAAACCCAGGTTAGCTAGTTAGGCTCCATTGCAGAACCACCCGTAGCATAGTATCTTGTCCTTCAAGATGGAGACCAGAAGTACTCGTGCGGCAGTGAGAGTTGAACGAAGACGAGTCGCCGACAGTTTCTACGATGGGAACCGAAGATTCCCGCCCAAGTGGATGCTCCACCACGCGAGCTCACTGAGGCTTTGAGGTACGTTGTAGTACCAACCAGAAAGCCTGTTCGGTGTTTTGGGGAGAAAGGTGGGCCATCGGTAGAAGAGTACGTCAGGGAGGTGAGGTCAGCTTGGAGGGCTGGCATGTTAGAGACTGTCGATAAGGTGGATGTTATTTTCGACAGCATAACCAGTCCTGTCAGGAGGGAGTTGGAACTCCATGCTTCTGAGGAAGATCCCGAGGCCATGCTACAGGCCTTGCTGAAGATATATGGTGAGAAGAAGAGTCTACGGGAGCTCCTGGCAACGTTATTCACAATACGCCAGCGAGCTGGGGAGACAGTCCATGACTTCTCCCATAGGGTCAATGCTGAGTTCAAGAGGGTAGTGAAGGCCCAGGAAACGCAAGGTGTCCCTGTGTTGGATGGGGAGGCCCTTCGAGACCAGTTTGTGGCTGGCATAAGGGACAGTTTCACCCAAACTGTCCTAAAAGAAAAGATCGCACAAGATTCATCTGTGACTTTTCTTCAAGTCAGGGAGTGCGCACAAACATGGGAAGGTGTGCGGGCCCCACTAGGTGCTGAAATCAGAGAGGTAGAGGTGAGAGCCAGAAATGAGAACACTGGGGAAATTCAGTCAAGCGTACCTTCAGCGGTGAAAGTTGAGTTTCAGCAGGGGCGGTATGGGCCGGTGCAGGCTGAGGTAGTCCCACAAACGGTAGAATGTAGGCCTGCACATACTGAGCCAGCTCGAGTACCACCAAGAACTGAGTTTACTTCCAGGCAGGGTGAAATTGACTTTCTTCAGAGGGAGATGTCTGAGATTGGTGCCAGGCTGAACAGACTCACCACCAGCGATCAACAACATCAAGTGCCACGTTGCTGGCGATGCAATCGGGTTGGTCACTTGAGACGCGAGTGCAGACAAGCATTAAACGGGACCCCTCTAAGGCTGGGAGCCAGGTATTAGAAGGGGAGCGTCATGGCTCGGACATTAAAATTGTGGGTGGTAGGCCCGAAGAGACTGTCTTGATAGGTGGGAAGAGTGTCCAGTGTGTCATCGATACAGGTTCTCAAGTATCCACCATTACTGAGGCCTGTTTCAAGGGCATGTTCCAGGACTTTGTTCTAAAGGAAGGACAATTCGTTAGGTTGACGGCCGCAAATGGCGTAATGATTCCATATGTGGGGTACTTCATGTGTGACATTGTGTTGGGTGGGACACAAGTGAAGGACTGTGGGGTGTTTGTCACCAAAGACATGGACAATGGGGAGAGAAGAGTGCCTGGCATTATTGGCACGAACATTTTACAGTCAGTGCCGAATCTGTGTAGGTTTCTTAATTGGAGCAGCACAGCGGAGGAGATTCCTAGAGTCGGACTGGACGGAGTTAAAGTGTTTGTTGACAATAGAGTTTGCGTACCTGCCCGCTCCATCACTGCAGTTAGTGTAAAATGTGTAAGATTTGTGAGTGAAAATATGCATGTCATTTTCAGCCCAACTCGAGACTTGGAGCACAAGGGTTTGCTTTTCTCCCACACTTTGACTACCTTGAGACGGGGCGTATGTCAAGTCCAAGTGGTCAATCTGGGGGATGAAGACATATTCTTGTCGAAGGGTACTCAAGTTGGGGATATTTCAGATGCTACTGTAGATTTGACCAACCATTTCAAAATGGTAAGTGCTCAGGAAGTGGAGGTTTCAACACGGCCTTATGCCGGAGAGAAAGATGATGTTAGGTGCCCTGTAGATTTGAGCAGTTTTGAGGGTAGTGATAGAGATAGGAAGAAGTTAGAGGAGTTATTAGTTAGGTATGATAGTCTTTTTGCCAAGGGAGATACTGACATAGGCTATACAGATAGGGTAACCCATAGCATCCAGTTGACAGATGAGACCCCCATTAAGCAGCCTTATAGGAGAATTCCCCCAGCATTTTATAGAGAAGTACAAGATCATCTCCAAGGTTTATTAGATAGTCAGATAATTAAGGAAAGTTCCAGTCCTTGGGCTTCTCCGGTGGTCCTCGTGAGAAAAAAGGATGGTAGACTTAGGCTATGTGTCGATTATCGGGTTGTAAACGTTAGGACAAAGAAAGATGCATACCCTCTCCCTAGAGTAGATGAGTATCTAGATGCCCTAGGGGGTGCCAAATTGTTTTCAACTCTAGATCTTGCCAGTGGGTATTACCAGGTGGCCATGAAGCCAGAGGATCAAGAGAAGACTGCTTTTACCACCCCGTTTGGTTTGTATGAGTATACGCGTATGCCAATGGGACTTGCAAACTCCGCGAGCAGCTTCCAGAGGTTAATGCAATGCTCTCTGAATGACTATTTTTTTCAGATTTTGTTGGTATACCTTGATGACATTTTGGTGTTTTCTGGGGATTTTTCAGAGCATCTGAGTAGGCTTGAGAAAGTGTTTGAGAGACTGCAGTCCATTGGGCTAAAACTAAATCCTGAAAAGTGTAACTTTTGTCAGAAAAAGGTTGAGTTTTTAGGGCACACCATTTCAGAAGAAGGCATTGGAACCATGGATGATAAAGTTGCAGCCATAAAAGAAGCACCTGTGCCCAGAACTCAGACAGAACTTAGGTCATTTCTAGGGTTAGCCAGTTATTATAGAAGGTTTGTCTCAAAGTTTGCTAATATTGCAAGACCACTACATGAGCTGGTGGGCCAACTCAACCAGCAGCAAACCGGTGATACTAAGAAGAAGAAAGGACCCATAGGGCGGTTGTGGACTCCAGAGTGTGACGAGGCGTTTAATCGATTAAAAGAGGCTCTGACATCAACACCCCTTTTGGGCTTCCCAGACTTCTCATTACAGTTCATATTGGAGGTAGATGCCTCATACCAGGGTTTAGGTGCTGTCCTCTCGCAAATTCAAGATGGTAAGAAAAGAGTCTTAGCTTACGCTAGCCGTACACTTCGCCCCTCAGAACGAAACGCTAAAAGCAGTTCTAAGCTTGAGTTACTTGCATTGAAGTGGGCTATGACTGAGAAGTTTAGAAGTTATCTTTTAGGTACTAAAGTAGAAGTTTTTACAGATAGTAGGAATTTAGCTTTGTGGCAAAAGGCAAAATTGGGTGCCATTGAGCAGAGATGGATAGCACAGATGTCAATGTTTGACTACACCATTAAGCACAAACCAGGTCGTGCTAATGGAAATGCTGATTATTTGTCCCGCTACCCATTTGAAGCCCCAGGAAGATCAGATGAAGAAGGTGACATTCCAATCAGTCACATAGCTGCTACACCAGTTAGTCCAAACTTAAGAACTGCTAGGATAGGAGAGATTGTAGATGTAGATAGACAGAATAACCCTGTAGGTCATGTGCCACTGTTATCATTACCATCATATTCAGCTGAAGAGTTGATAAAACTACAAGCAGAAGATGTGCATGTGCATAAAGTGTTAACTTGTGTGAGTGAGAGAGTGAGACTGAGTAAGATAGAGATGAGGGGTTTACCCCCTGAAACCAAAAGCTTGTTGAAGCAGCGAAAGAGATTGAGTGTGATTAATGGGTTGTTGTACAGGAAATTAAAGAGGCCAGGTAGAGGGTGGATTTCTCAATTAGTGGTACCTGATGCATTGAAGCAGAGAGTGTTAGAATCGGTGCACAGCACCGGCCATCAGGGCAGAGATAGGATGATACAAATCCTTAGAAGTAGATGTTATTGGGTTGGCATCACGAAAGATGTTGAACTGTTTTGTAAAAGATGCCAGAGGTGTAATATTGCTAAACCACCCCATATTAAACTGCAGGGTCCTTCAGGTAATTTATTAGCATCTAGGCCTTTTGAGGTGGTGACCATGGATTTTACTATGTTAGAGAAGGATAGTCGGGGGTATGAAAATGTGTTGGTCATTACAGATGTTTTCACCAAATTTACAGTCGCTGTTCCCACAAGGGATCAGAAGGCCTCGACAGTTGCAAAAGTTCTGGTGGAGAAATGGTTTCTGTATTTAGGTGTACCCCATAGACTCCATTCAGATCAAGGCAGGAACTTTGAATCGGCTGTGATTGCAGAACTCTGTAGAGTGTACGGGATTCAAAAGAGCCGTACCACGAGTTACAATCCAAAAGGGAACGGTCAGTGCGAAAGGTTTAATAGGACCCTACATGATCTTCTGAGGCCACTAGAGGCAAGCCAGAAAAGGAAATGGTCTGAACATATAGCTGAGGTTTTGTTAGTTTATAACTCTACGCCCCACTCGTCCACAGGTTACTCCCCGTACTACTTAGTGTTTGGAATAGAACCCAGATTACCAGTAGATTTCATGCTAGATGCTAGTGATGATAGTGATTGTAATGATGGGGAACCAAATGTTGAGAACTGGGTGACTGGACATCTTTCCCGTCTGCGTAATGCGCATGTTAGGGCAGGCGAACAGTTAAGAAAAATAGCTGCTGTAAGGAAAGAGAGATGTGACAAGACATCATCCTCTAAATTGCTAACCATAGGAGAAGTAGTTAGGAAGAGAGTCCACTATACAGAGAGGTGCAAGATTAAAGACCAGTGGTCTGTAGATAAATATACAGTGGTGCAGGTCCCAAAAGCATCAGGAGGCCCATATGTTATTAGAAGAGTGGGAGAGAATGGACCTGACATTAGAGCAGCAGGACACGAGTTAAAGCGGTGTGAGAAAGATGCGGTAATTGAGGTACCGGAGGCGACGATAAGACTACCCGAATTGCCTGTCGTGGCAGAGGTTGAGGAACCACGGGATAGACCGCCAAGAAGTGACTGGTACATGTTTGAGCCAGGAGACTTGAATGTGAGGCGATCAAAGAGAATCCGTCTTAGAAGAGATAGATGATGTTATTTTTGAATACATTTTGTTTCAAATGTTCAGTGTTGAGGCAAGTGGTAAACTGTATAAAGGTTGCTGATTTATTGTTTGTGTAACTTTTATGATTGTTTAATTATTTTTATGTAAAAAGTGAGGGTTGTATTCATTTTGTTATGATTGCTCATGTAGCAGAGGGACTATTTCTCCTCACTGATGTTGATTTGGTCACTGAGTATTAACTTGTACTAGTATAAGGATGGCTTATGCTTATATGTTATTAATGTTATTTTGGACTTGTTAATGACTGGTGACGTACATGTATACTGTTGCACGTTATAAATCTGGGTAGAATGAGTAAATTGTTTTATAATGGTACTGTTTAGGGATGTAACCAGCGGTTCAGGTGTTGAGGGCAGTGTCCTCAAGAGTGACAGGTTTTTGTTGTTGTTGCTGAGAGATGTGTTCCTTGGCATAGAATTATCAGAGCATAGAGGTGTGAAGGTAACTACTTGTTTGATAAGTGTACCAGAGACTATGGTCCGGTTGACGAAACGACAACAGTTAAAGAGGGGGAATTCTTCATTGTTTTTGTAATTGTTCGTATAATATTGTGAACACTAAGGTGGCAGGAGACTGTCTCCCTGTTGATTGCATTATTTTTTTTTGCTGATATTAGTTTAGTTGTGAATAATGACTGGTATTAATGTAAATGTACTTTGTATTTGCATGTGACTATTATTCTTGTTGGTACCTGATGTACATTTTTGGGGTGTTTTACTTGATGGGTGATGTCTGGTGAGGATAGAAAATTTTTTTTTTTTTAGCTCCATCAGTAGTGGAGGACTATAAAGTAGGGGTCAGAAATTATCCCTCCTTTACCCAAGGCACTAGGGGTGTAATGTTCAGTTGTCTGGGACGACAACAGTTAAAGATGGGGAATAATGTACTCGGCTCGCGATGATGGTGGAATTCTGCAAGAGGGCGTCTGATTGGTCTGGAACTCTGGGACCCCAGTATATAAGGCCCCGCACAGGTAGAACTGGCCCTTTTTCCGTAGTCCACCACACTGAGTGACGAGGCGCCAATGCCTATTTCTAATGTGTGTTTAGTAGTTAGACCCTGAAGTTTTGCAGTGGAAAAGCCAGAATTCTAGTTTTAGATTTTAGATTTTCCTGGGTTTTTAGTAGACTAGAAGTTTTTGATAAATTAGTTTTTGGTGGACTAGAAGTTTTTGTTAAATTAGTTTTAGTGGATCAGTTGTTGGTGAATTAGTGTTTGGTAGATTTGTAGCTTTCACTGGATTAGAAGTTTTTGCTACATTTAGGAATTTGGTTTGTTAGGTTAGTCTCTTTGCTGTTTGATTTTTGCTGTATCCTAATGTCTTTGTTGATGCTACATGTCTGTATATTATTGTGAAGTTTAGAAGTTTAATAAACAAATGATGCTTGTGTTACTCTTACTTTGTTGTTTAGTTGATATACTCTAGTGTTATAGTCATTGGTGTTAGAACAGCCCTCGGAGTAATTCTTTGTCTGGGATTGGAGAATATTGTTCTAATCCCCTGTCGGCCCACCCTGGGATCTTCTTAAACCTTAATTCTTTTCTATTCTTGTTAACCGAGGACGGTGAGAGGTTCTTTCTCTTTATTCATTTTCTTCTTTGGCCCTACGCAGTCAGGGTTTGCGCTCTTCTCCTCACATCACCGTAGCAGAAGTAAGTGGTCCTTGCTTCCTGTTTATACCTCTATTTTCACCACTACATAATTGACTTTTATCCTTTCCTCTACTGTTACTGAGGGAAAAGCCAGGTAAGCCATAACCTGGGGCAAGCATAGGGACCTTCTGCTCCACTGGTCTGTTTAATCCTTTTAGCACCTATGATGGGTGTTGGACAGCTCAGGTTGCAGTTTTCCCCCATGATGATTTTCCAAGTCTGACTAATTATCCCCTACTGTCACAGTTTGAAGAAAAGCTACAGCCTTGTCTTTCACTGGTGAGTTGACTGTTTATGAAGTTGAGACTTAGGATGTTGTTCTCCTTGTCCTGTAGAGGAAGATCTAAGATACAAACATGTCCCAGTCTTCTTCCTTCTCCTCAGTCTATCTCACGTACTCTGACTGTTCATGAAGTTGACACTTAGGAATTTGTTCTACTTTTCCTGTAGAGGAAGATCTAAGATACAAACATGTCCCAGCGTTCTTCCTTCTCAGTCTATCTCAAGTCTTCATTCTGAAAACACTGTGTGAGCACCAGGCTGGAGATTAACTAAGATAAGTCCTAGCCAAACAATCCATTGCACCAGTCATTTCACAAGTTGTCTTGAATGGGGTTAACAACCAGACTTGTTGTTTTCATTCTCAGATGATTCTGATAATTATGATCACTGGAGTCCTCAGAACTATTTTTCTCCCTTATTTATATCCAGCTGTTTGAGAGCTGAGCTGAAAGTCTCTAGGAAATTCCCATATTGTGGGTTCTAGAAGATTTCACTTGTAGAGAGTTGGTTCTGGATTCTGGGACTACTGGTTAGTTTTCCCAGATGATATATGGATGCCTCTCCTCCATCCTCTTGTTCCCTGTTGATATATAGAATGGCACGACATCTCTTCACATGTGTTAAAAGATGAAGTTATCATACATCAACATACACAGATGGAGATGGGGAAGGTTAAGGTTGATGATGTAGTGAATTTCACTCTGATGTACTGTGGTAATCACAAGACCATATGTTGAGACAGGGTAGCTTAACACAATTACAAGAATTTATGTGGTCTAAGTTCCACCATGTTTGAACCACAGTAGACCTGGGCACAAGGAGGACCAGACACAGTACAGCAATCATTGTGACATAGCAACATGGGACAGGCATTGTGAAGGGAAATGGAAAATAGGCATTTACAACTGCAATATGCATTATGTATTAACTAATGGCATTTACCAAATTAGCAGACCAGACATCCATTCCCATGGCTGTGATGTTGGTGCATGAATGTCCTATTCCATATTCACACAGCAATGCCAGACCTCACCCCTTTTCTCAGACAGACCTGACTCACGGGTACATCATCTTCATCATCATCATGTTCTCTTTCCCCACTGAGTAATTTTCATGTCTACTACAGTAGGTAACAGAAGCTCAATTGCATAACAACTGTTCACATATGCACCAAGCACATATGTGGAAAACATGTTTAGTCCTTGTAAGTTTGCATGAGCCATACATTATATTCAGCCAACTGAGACACAGGTTCACACACCTATGGTTCTCTGAGGAACTAGTTTATATGAACCATCCAACAGTAAAGGTAACAGTGTAATACTTCAAAGAGAAATTGTATTAATTCTCTTGAGCTTATAGCTACCAGGCATCACATGAACTTAGCAATTCTGGCGTGCCATCACCGTCATGTTTACATATGGATATTTGAAGCATCTTTCTTTCTACTAATGTGAGAGGCTATTTATTAAATCACCAACTCACTCACTCTATCATTCTCTGCGTTTTACAAAGGAACTTGTACATGTTTACACCACTTATTCTAATTCAAACTGCCATAGGTTAACTCGCGAGAGCGAAGGTACAGTTGATTTTAAGAATAAGTCATCCTAGGCATGGAGAATGCACAAGGGGTTTGGGTTTGCGAATCTGCATGAGTGTACTACATTCCTCAAGCATACGCAACGAGTCACAACAAGGGATTGATATGCATTTGGAGTATACAGCGTGAAAGACATGTCAAGGTGGAAGAAGCAGTATCCAGAATACTGGCGCACAGAAGTTAGATTTCCACTTTCACATTTTATTCATAAAATACTCATACATTCTTCTCATTCGTTTATCAGGCACAACCACAACATTAAAGTATGTTTTAAAGTGGTACCTGTTGTCCAGAGAACAATATTATTGAATCTTTAAGGGCATTGTTGGGTCATCACATCACACTAGCGACCGCTCCTGGTGAGATCCCCGCTCAAACTAATTAGATTTTAAAATATGGCCCAGGAATAGCGTGGGCTCATTACTTATGAACCAATCAAAAGACAAGTGCATACCGCCGCCTCCCCCAACTCGTTCTGGAATATACGATCTAAGAATAGCCCTTATATTTGGGATGGTCCCCGTTAAGACTTAAAGTATATTTATGAAATGTGTCGGACTGGAAATGGGGATTCTGTTCCATCATGCTACAGAGTTCTGTTTCAAGATGTTAATAATGTTTAGGAAAATTGAAGAAAAGTCAGACTGTATGGTAGGAAAGGGGTGACCACAGATCTTTTAAATATAATGGAAACAAGAAGATAGATTAAACATAATCATGAAAACTATGAAGAGATTCAAAGAACTTATAAGAGTATGACAGTAATTTAGAGAAAGAGTGTCATTATCTTTTATTAGAGTATGTTCAATAATTTGGATAACGTGGGTAATGATTTTCATCAGCATGTGTTCAATGATTTAGAGAAAGCGAGAAGTGCTTTTTATCACCATATGTTCACTGGTTTAGAGAAAGCGAATAATTATTTTTACCATAATTGCTCAATTATTTAAAGAAAGGGCGTAATGATTTTATCATATGTTCAGTTATATGAAGAAAGAGCGTAATGGTGATCAGAATATGCTAAAGATTTATTTAAAAAGTGTAATACTTTATATTTTCAGAATAGGTTCAGCAATTTAGAGACGAAATGCAATGATGTTTATTATATGTTAATTAATTGAAGTGAAAAGTGCAATACTTTTTATCAAATTATAAGCTAGCATACGCAAGCGAGCAAGCGCTAGAGCGTGCGGGAGCGCGCACACACATACTCACACAAACAAAAACACACACATACACACATATACAAATATACCTAGTGAGCTTTCACAAACAAAATCAGTCTCCGTGGCTAAGGGAGTTACGGACGTCGTAATCCTGTATACCCGAGTTCGAAACATAGCGGTGCTGGTTTTTTCGAAACTGGTATAGGTGCCGGTTGTTCAGAAAGCAATGGCAAACTACAGAACATAAAACTTGCCTACGAATCAGGTACAGCAAAAATGCTGAGGTTGACAGCTACGTCCTGTGAAAGACATGCAACTAAAAAACAACTATATTTTTTAAATAATAATTCAAGACAGGTTTCCCAGCTTATTTGTCTAAAACTTTGTGTGTTTTTGATATCAAAGGGAAAAACCCAACAATTACAACTGGAGAATTAACTGTTTAAAGAGTTACATTAGGCCGGTTACATACCATTTTCTTCTGAGCAGTCAGTAACATGGAAGGTAACCGGTAGCCGTGAAAGCATCAGTAATTCACGGTTACCGTGAGAATAGGCCACACCCGTGCATGTGAAGTTGCAATCCAACAATTAATAATGAGGAAACATGCCTGCCAGAGTTTTCCCTCTTTAATCCGCATTAATTTACGAAATAGTTTGATATGTGTGCATGCCACTCCAAATGCGATAAGGTATAAATAGTTATGCGTGGTTTTCTGTCTGTCTGCCTGCCTGCCTGTCTGTCTGTCTGTCTGTCTGTGTGTCTGACTGTCCGTCCGTCTGTCTGTCTGTCTGTCTGTCTGTCTTCGCTATCGTCGTTGTCTTCGACTTCGTTTGACTTCGTCTTCATCTTCTCCTTCATCGTGATCTTCTTCTACCTGAAGCCTTGTTGCACGAGCAGTCGCATCTCGGGAATAATTTTACTTCGCACACTATTAAAAATACCGTTCCATCATCTGTACTAATATGTTGTTCTTACAACGCCCGTTCCCTTTCTTTAAACTAACTGCGAGTACTTATCGAAGGCTTTGCTTTGCGCATCTTCAGTCGAGGCTAACGCGACACATAATGTGAGGCTACGTGACACCATAAAATCTTCCAACATATTAAGCTACTGTCATCTTTCCTCTAACTGCATCATCCTGTCTTTCTCAAGTGGATGAGTTATCAGAGATTCCATCCATCATGTGTCATGCCGATAAGCGTAGGCGGTCATGTTTTGTCATCTCACTTGATCACCAGAGTCGTGGATCAGTTTCATGTTTCTGTCTCGACCATGCCACGTGGCCAAGCTATCCAGGTATTTACTTCTCGGTCTTCCCTTTGGTCTCTTCCCTTCGATCTTGCCTGTTGTCACCAAGTTCCCCAATTCATTTCTTCACATAACATGCCCAAAACAGTTTGACTGTCTACATCTAATGACTCTAAACAGTTTACTATCTTTATTTGTTTCTTGAAGGACTTGTTCATTGGTTTTTCTGTCTGTCCATGGTATTCTTTGCATTTTCCTCAGAAACCACATTTCCACAGCTATCAGATGGCTTTCAGCTTGTCTGCTCGTTGTCCACGCCTCACATCCATACAAAAGTAGAGGTTCTATGTAGCACTTCAACACTCTTTTTCTCATTTCAATTGATATCTTTTTATTGCTCAGTATGTATTGTTCAGTGTGTTTTTCATCTAGCAAAAGGCTACCTTCGCAATGGCAATTATTGTTCTAATTTCTTCAAGGCATCTCCCATCAGATGTTATGACTGTTCCGAGATAACTGTACCGATTCACTTGTTTAAGAACATGCCCATTTACTTGTCTATTACATTGTGGTATTTCCTGGATGCTTGGCCACATGGCATGGACGAGACAGGAACACTGAGCTGATCCACGACACTGGTGATCGAGTGAAATGGCGAGTAATGACCGCCCACGCTTTCCGGCATGGCACATGATTGATTGATTGATTGATTTTCTTTTTCGCAGTGACGACCATAATCATTGTCTTCTAACAATTGAATTCTCACCCTACTTGTTCACTGTGTGCAACAACCGCATTTACTAAATGTTGCAGGTCCTGTTCATTGTCTGCAATCAAGACTGTATCATCTGCATATCTAATATTATTTATGCATCGTCTCCCAATGTTGATTCCTTCCATATCTTCTATATTTCCGAAAACATGTTCACTGTACAGGGAAAAAAAATCTGGAGACATTACACATCCCTGTCTCACACCTCTCTTAATAGGCTGCTATTGACCTGCTTCACTATTAATTACTATGGCAGCTTGTTGTTTCCAGTATATGTTTCTTACAAGTCTAAGGTGTTTTCCATCAATTTGTAGATCTTCAAGCATCCTTATCATGTCGACAAGTCTCACTTTATCGAAACCCTTTGTGTAGTCAATAAAGCAAAGGTGTAGATCTTTGTTTACTTCTCAAGAACGTTCAATTACTGTTCACAGTACATATACAGCTTATGATCTTTATGTATTATGATTTTTCCATCTTTTGTCTTTAGGCAGCCTGTTGATGTATGTGTTCTTTGATTAGTAAGCTCCTGAATTCTTGTGTGCATTAGTTTGGTATTTTTACTGATGTGTTGTTTTTCAATTTCTATGCAGTTTTTTTCTCGAGCCATGCTTCTCTTACCTCCTTACATAATATTCTGACTTTTCTGTGAATTTCTTCATATTTGGCAGGATTATTTTTGTTCTGTCTTCCTGTTTCCATTAGTTGTACAATTTCTTCAGGAATCCATGTCTTACGACCCACTTTCTTTAATTTTGAAATAGTTTTTTCTGAAGCACAGCTGATTGAATTCTTCAACATTTCCCATTGATCATCCACATCTTGAAATAGGAGCTCTAGATCAGACAATATATCAAATTTGTTCTTTACGTTTGTTTCGCACATCCTTGATAGGACATTGCAGTCAACACCAGCATTTTTCAGCTGCTGATGATGTCTTGGCAAGATTACGCTCAGTAGTTTGGTTCCTTACTTATATGTTAAAATTATCTTGTATTTCTTTGTTAGTTTTAAATTTGCACAGATAATATTCAGGGCTTCCCATTATATACTTGACTTTCCTTAACTTTACCCTTAATGTGCCTGTAATTAATATGTGATCACTGTAAAAGGGGTGAATGGGGACTATTTTTACGACTATTAACGCATTTCGAAATCTTCTGCTAATCAGGATGTAATCTACCTGGTTTTTAATTTTGCTGTCTGGACTCCTCCGTATCGATAATCTTCTAGGATGCTTTTTAAACCAGGTGTTTCCTATAACAATTTCTTGTTCTTTCGCCCATTTTACAAGTCTGTATCTTCTTCATTTCGCTCTCCCAAACCATGATTGCCTACACTGCATGCATCGCTTTGATTTCCTACTTTTGCGTTGAAATCACCTATTTTGGTATTTATTTCTGATTTTTTAACAATTCTTCAAGGCAGACTCAATGTCATTATATAATTCCTCGATACTATCTTCACTGCATTCACTTGTTGGAGCATACACTTGAATGATACTGAGATTACCTCGATATAATAGGTGTGAACAAGTTAAGGTTAAGCAGACGTAGATTACCTTGCATTCATCTGGACTAACACCATAACCACCCTAAATTCTTTGCTTATAGACGAACCGTAACCCGAGGCATAAAAAAATCATTTCTAGCTAGGCGAGAAAATCATTTTCATTTGACATTTCATTTTCCCAACATTTGGTGTAAAAATATTAGCATTAAAAAAAATTGCCATGATATTTTTAATGTTGTACGTTCGCTAGATTTGAACTCAAGTGTAGTTCATACATATGCGTCAATTTGTACTAGTACTGGACTGATGTTTGCCTGTCGATCATAATAAGACAAAAATAATATGACTTAAATGGAAACATTATGACTTAAATGACAATACTATGACTTTGAAAGTTGCAAGAGGACCTAACATTCTGAACTATGACCTAATTTAAAACTGGGCCGAACTATGCACTCATGTACACAACAAAATCCAACTTATTTTAATGAGAGAATGCTAAACCATATGTAACAATGAGTATACATACACATACTTAACACATCTTTGGAATGATAATAACAACCAGCAAGAAACACATACTAACCAACAAGAACTGCTCATCATCATGTAGTAGTAAAAATACAAACAGTTAGGTATATGTTAGCTCCTGCGAAAGATGAGACATATCGAATTGTGGGCACACTGGGTCCGTGCTTAGTATGTCTCATCGTCCCGCAGGAGCTACATATACCTAAATGTTTGTATTTGATATCTCATCGTCCCGCAGGAGCTACATATACCTAAATGTTTGTATTTGATATCTCATCGTCCCGCAGGAGCTACATATACCTAAATGTTTGTATTTGATATCTCATCGTTCCGCAGGAGCTACATATACCTAAATGTTTGTATTTGATATCTCATGGTTCCGCAGGAGCTACATATACCTAAATGTTTGTATTTGATATCTCATCGTCCCGCAGGAGCTACATATACCTAAATGTTTGTATTTGATATCTCATCGTTCCGCAGGAGCTACATATACCTAAATGTTTGTATTTGATATCTCATGGTTCCGCAGGAGCTACATATACCTAAATGTTTGTATTTGATATCTCATCGTCCCGCAGGAGCTACATATACCTAAATGTTTGTATTTGATATCTCATCGTTCCGCAGGAGCTACATATACCTAAATGTTTGTATTTGATATCTCATCGTCCCGCAGGAGCTACATATACCTAAATGTTTGTATTTAATATCTCATCGTTCCGCAGGAGCTACATAGACCTACATGTTTGTATTTGATATCTCATCGTCCCGCAGGAGCTACATAGACCTAAATGTTTGTATTTGATATCTCATCGTTCCGCAGGAGCTACATAGACCTACATGTTTGTATTTGATATCTCATCGTTCCGCAGGAGCTACATATACCTAACTGTTTGTATTTGATATCTCATCGTTCCGCAGGAGCTACATATACCTAAATGTTTGTATTTGATATCTCATCGTCCTGCAGGAGCTACATATACCTAACTGTTTGTATTTGATATCTCATCGTCCCGCAGGAGCTACATAGACCTACATGTTTGTATTTGATATCTCATCGTTCCGCAGGAGCTACATATACCTAAATGTTTGTATTTGATATCTCATCGTCCCGCAGGAGCTACATATACCTAAATGTTTGTATTTGATATCTCATCGTTCCGCAGGAGCTACATAGACCTAAATGTTTGTATTTGATATCTCATCGTTCCACAGGAGCTACATAGACCTACATGTTTGTATTTGATATCTCATCGTCCCGCACGAGCTACATATACCTACATGTTTGTATTTGATATCTCATCGTCTCGCAGGAGCTACATATACCTAAATGTTTGTATTTGATATCTCATCGTTCCGCAGGAGCTACATATACCTAAATGTTTGTATTTGATATCTCATCGTTCCGCAGGAGCTACATATACCTAAATGTTTCTATTTGATATCTCATCGTCCCGCAGGAGCTACATATACCTTAATGTTTGTATTTGATATCTCATCGTCCCGCAGGAGCTACAAAGACCTATATGTTTGTATTTGATATCTCATCGTTCCGCAGGAGCTACATAGACCTACATGTTTGTATTTGATATCTCATCGTCCCGCAGGAGCTACATAGACCTACATGTTTGTATTTGATATCTCATCGTCCCGCAGGAGCTATATATACCTAAATGTGTGTATTTGATATCTCATCGTCCCGCAGGAGCTACATATACCTAAATGTTTGTATTTGATATCTCTCGTTCCGCAGGAGCTACATAGACCTACATGTTTGTATTTGATATCTCATCGTTCCGCAGGAGCTACATAGACCTAAATGTTTGTATTTGATATCTCATCGTCCCGCAGGAGCTACATAGACCTAAATGTTTGTATTTGATATCAGTATATCCTGTAGCTGCCGTTACTTCTCTTATAAAATATCATATAGCAGGTCCTTTGCAGAAGGTCGCTCTCACGACGGCCCATCGTAAAGCTTCTCGACCTCTTGCAAGTTCATGTACCTTCATACCTTAGGTGTCTACAATTTCCAATGTCCATGTTCGTGCAGATTGAGCTCTGCTTCTTCTGCCAGGAGTCATGTTCTGGTTTACTCTTCTCCCAAGCCGCTGTGACGTTAACTATGGCCCACGTAATTTCGCTTCCCAATTATGATAAAAACCATTGTACAGAATCCACGTTTCTGCACTCGGAAAAAGCTTAGCAGTTATTCTTTCTCTCCAAGCAGTTATTACAGATTTAGATGCTAATCGTCCCTATTGCGAAATGGTTAACTACAGCCAGGTAACATCACCTACTTCTTTTCTTTACTTTTTGTATATGTCAATCAATACATGCGAAGCTATTTTCATGGGACGTTTACTAACAACATTGTTGAGATACAGGTTCATAAAGTACACATTATTTCAAATGGTAAGTGCTTGATCAACAGTATTACTCAATGCTGGATTTACTTAGCAAAATGTGTCTGAGCCAACTTGTTTGAATGTTATCTAAGATAACTCAGCTAGCAAAGTGTAATTCTCCCTCACCCCTCTCTCTCTCCCACATTATCTCCCTTTCTATCTCTCTGTCGGTCGATCGGTCGGTGGGTCTGTCGGTCTGCTTGTCTGTCAGTCGATCGTTCTGTCTGTGATTCTGTATTTGGTTGTCTATTTATCTTTTTGTCTGTATATGTCGCTCTGTCTGCCCCGGTCTGTCTGTCAGTCTGCCAATCCAGTCGAAGTCTCTGTTTGTTGTATTCATGGCATTCTCGCTTAATTCTTGTGTCATTGGTGTTGTCGAGTACGGATTTCGTCGGCAATTACATACATATAAGATGTGACGTCGGCTAGTGTTGCCTAGACGTTACTGGCGGAAATTCAAGCGTGTTCTCTTTATCGCAGTGAGGATAGCCCCTTGCGTAATTCAAGAAGATTCTCATCTCTCCGACCTGAATGCGCGCCAGTCATACACACGGGATTCCAACAGCTTCAGCATGTCAACTCCATTGTCATCTACAGACCTTACGAACTTATTCATTATGAAGAACTGTAAAATAATGGTAGACGAATGGTAGAAATACTGTGGATTGTCAGAATAACTAACAACGATTACCCTGAAGTGGCTAATGAAAAAAAAGAACAATACATGCAACTATAAGAAAGACACAAACAGCGAACATCGATCATGTAATGAGAAAACAGGCAACGGAAAACATTGTGACGATTGGATGGTTTGAGAGAGACGATGTCGAGGCAGAGCAAGAGAAATTATGCTGGATGAATTAAGACGGTGTTGCATAGAGAAACACTAAGGACCGAGTCTGTGGAGAGCCATCAACGCCTACGTCAGCTGGCAGGGCAAATGCAGATGATGACAAATTAATTGTACAACATGATCAGTAATATCAGTTTGATCTATAATTTTCCCATGATATTTAATGCTGCCAATCTGGATATAATGTTGGGTTTGTTGCATATGCTGGCACTGTGGCGAAGGGCTTACGAACGCTATTCGTAATCCTGCATATCAGGTTTGATACACAGCTGCGGGTGATTTGGAAGTAGACCGCCTAGTGCTGGTTTTCATGCAATGATATGAGTGTTGGTTGTTCATAAAGCAATGGCAATCTACTGAACGTAAAATTGCCAAGAAATTACAAACAGCCAAAAAATGCCGATTTTGACTGCGACGTCCTGTAAAGGATATGCAACTAACTTTTTTAACTTTATTGGATATGGCTTGTGAATGACAGGCTGCGATGGAATGTTTTCCCATGGTATTTCAGCCTGTCCTTCCATTCAATGACCCGGCCTGTTAGAGTGCAGTAGCGTAGGTAATATTTTGCTGGGCACTTATAGAGTGCACACACATATACATCATCATCAATATCATCATCATTCGGTGCCTTGCCGGCGTGGGCGATCATGCTCCTCCACATATTCTCCATGCATCTCTGCGATCTCGAATGACATGGATCAATTCGTGTGTTGACGCTCTTCCGCGCTATGACACAAGACAGTCAATAATTTTCTCACATTGTCTTTCTCTATGCCTCTTTCCTGAAATCTTTCCGGTTATCACAACATGGTTCAGCTTTTGTCTTCTGATAATGTGGCCAAAATGGTGACTGTTTCTTTCTGATGTATGCGATAAGTTGCGACTTAGTTTCCCTCAAAATGTTCAGATTGCTGACTTTGGCTGTCTAATTAATTTTCAGCACTCTTGTACGAAACCACATCTCAAAAGCTTCCAGGGATGTCTTCGCTTGTTTACTAATTGCCTATGATTCGCAGCCGTATGTTAAAATTGCTTCCATGCAACATGCAAGAATTCTACTTCTAACTTCCAAGGACAAGGTGGTATTGAACATGTTCTTTACTTGACAGAATGCAGTTTTTGCTTTCCCTAGTCTGTCCTTTGATAAGAAGCACACATTACACATACTGTATACGTATTTAAGTTTAGAACAAGTGTCCAAATACCACAGCAAGATAGCCTTCAATACCCATTGAATATCTCTACATCTCTAGTATTTTAGAACTCCTTGTATGTAAAGAAGAATGTCACATGAGAATACGCACATATTCTACTTTACCTGTCTAAGTTATAAATATGTCAGTTTACACCAGAGTCTTACGGCAGACCAAGACATGCACTCATTAGTTCTAATGCTTAGGTTACCAATCTAGGAGTATCTGTCTCTCCATCAAAGCGGTGACTATCTCTGCATATCTCTAGTATTTTGGAATCCGTTCTAAGTAAATAAGAATGTCACATGAGAATAAGCACACATTCTATGAGGTGAATCGTGGCTACATTACATGTGTAGGTGGCAAATAGTACAGGTGACACAGGAGAGTCTTATAGCAGACCAGGCCATGTACTTATTAGTTCTAATGCCTAGGTTACCAATCTGAGAGTTTGTGTCTCTCCATCAAGGCGGTGACTTTCCAGCGTTCTATCCAAGAGGTTATTCTAATCCATCAATCACGATTTTAATTCATTCTCATTCTCATTTTGAAAACACAGCATCAACCTTATAGGAAGTAAGTATCTTGCCAGAATACAGTTTTTGCTTGCCCCTAGTAAACAAAGCCATCCAGCAACTCTCCAGCGGCAAGGCACCTGGTCCTGACTCCATCCTAGCAGAGCTATACAAAGCAGGTGGGCCGGTCCTAACAGAGCAGCTTCACCAAGTATTTACAAACATATGGGTGAACGAGACCATGCCATAAGATTTCAAGGGCGCGTCAATAGTAAATCTTTACAAACGTAAAGGAAACCGCCAATCCTGTGACAGCCACCGAGGTATCTCCTTGATTCAATTGCAGGGAAGATGCTCGCCAGAATTCTTCTCAGTCGCCTCACGGCCCACCTCAATCAAGGTCTTCTTCCTGAGAGTCAATGTGGCTTCAGAAAAGAACGAGGAACTGTTGACATGATTTTTGCTGCAAAGCAGATGCAAGAGAAATGTCAGGAACAGAACTACGCAATGTCCTCCAGTTTCATTTACCTTACCAAGGCTTTTGATACAGTCAGCAGAGAAGGACTGTGGAAGATTATGGCAAAATATGGCTGTCCACGAAAGTTTGTCCAAATAGTGCGGCTGTTTCATGATGGTATGCAGGCAAGAGTACAGGAAAATGGTGAACTGTCTGAGCCGTTTCCTGCCACCAATGGGGTGAAGCGATGATGTGTCCTGCACCAACACTTTTCAGCCTCATGTTTTCAGCTATATTGACGAATGTCTTCGAGAACAACAACATTGGAATAGACATCAACTACCGCATGAATTGAAAGTTATTCAGTCTCAGTAAGCTGAAAGCTAAACCAAAAATTAACAGCGACACCGTCAGAGAGCTCCTGTATGATGATGATTGCGCTCTATATGCCAACTCAGAATCAGACATGCAATACAATGTTTCAGCTTTATCACATGCCTGTGCCAACTTTGGGCTCAATATCAACTTGGAGAAGACTGTAGTTATGTACCAGCCAGCTCCAGTGAATAATCACACTGTGACAAATATCAAAGTGAATGGTCATAGACTAAGTGTGGTTGACAAATTCACCTATCTTGGTAGCACTGTGTCACAAGCTGCCACAATTGATGACGAAGTGAATGCAAGAATCTCCAAAGTCAGCCCTTTGGCAGACTGTACAAGAAATGGAATAAACCTGCAAACAAAGCTGAAAGTCTACAAAGCAGTTGTATTATCCCCACAACTGCTTGTGAAATATGGACTGTTTATCAGCAACACGCTAGGAAATTAAACCACTTCCACACAGCCTGCCTTAGGAAGCTACTGAAGATTAAATGGCAAGACAAGATCCCAGACACTGAAGTCCTAGAAAGAGCGTCCATGCCCAGTATCCACACTATACTAATGAAGAATCCGATTCGCTAGTCACTTAACTCGCATGCTAGATCACAGGCTTCCTAAACGATTTTTTTACGGCGAGTTGCGTTGTGGTAAACGCTCCCAAGGCGGTCAGAGGAAACGCTTTAACGACACTCTGAAAATCTCACTGAATGCTTTTGGAATTCATCATGACACTTGGGAGACTGCAGCCAGAGACCGATTTTCATTGCATCATTACGCAAGGGTGCAGTCACGTGTTAGGCAACCAGGACTGCAAGAACTGTATAGAAAAAGCAGGACAGAAAAACCACTGCAGGAAATCCTCCTCCAGAAATGTCAAGAATTCTTTTTCCACATTATCAAAGAACATTTCGAGCCAAAATAGGCCTTATCAGCCATCTTGGAACTCACAGCTCCATACTTTCAACCCCACTGGATGAAATAAATGGTCATCATCATTCTTGATGGACAAACAACATAACATCTTGCCACAGCTGAGACGTGAACCAGGACCAGTGTGTTCACAAGAAAACGCAAAAAAAAAAAAAATACTGTACAACTCTTTGGTATCATATGTGTATAAGAGATTCTATCAGACCTAGCTACTTCTTTGAACGTGACAATTTGTATCGTTGGTTGTATTTGTTTACGGAAATTGCCTTGCTATTAAAGAAGTAAGTAAAAGTTAAGGTCTCCATCGACTAAATACTCCTCTCGTTAGTGCTTCGTGCGTATGTGAACCTCTTCCACTGATAGTTTATGTTTGATCGAGAATGTTTCTATCATTGGTTGCATTTCTTTATGGCAATTGTCTGGATATTAAGAAAGTAAGTAAAAGTTAATGAATCGTTTCCCGTCGTGATGTATTGTACTAATGACGCTTGCCCCGCATTTATAAAGATCAACCAGCACTTCTTCGGTTATGCGGTCAATATCACACCCATCGCCCTTTCTTCCCAGAACATTTTCTGCCACCGAGAGTTAGGGTTAGTCCAAGTCAACTTAAAAAAAAATAAAACCTCCTTAATAGGGCTTCGAACACATGCCCATCTACCCATAGGCAAGATTGTTAGCTGCTCTGTGACTGCGACTACCCCATTTGCTAAACAATATGCATGGATGCACTTTGATTGCAATGCATTAGATAAAAGCGCTGGATTTCCCAGGCTATGGCAGTTGTCCAGAGAAATAAAATGGGCCGTCAAGGATTAATGCTCAATTTACGCAAATGGACTTCCCTGGCATCCTATTTTGATCTTACGATTAGTGCCATACCAGATGTTCTCAAGGTGTAGATCATATACACTCACCGCCCTCAACAACACGCTATCACTCCATAAGAGTAATAACAATAAATATCACTCACAAAATGATGAGTGAATAATCATTTAATACGTAACTAGTATTTGGTTTTAAAGAACAATGAAGGAGGAGCGGTGGCCGAGAGGCTAGAACGCCGGACTCTCATTCGGGAGGCCCGGGTTCAATCCTTCGGTAAGGTGTGGGATTTTTTTCTGTCGGGGGCAAAAAGAAAATCCTAACCTGCACAGTTCGCGGCGATGCACTAGCCAGGCGGCCTTTATTCCTCAGGCTCAAAGACCCCTCTGCCATACACCGCAAGGTACTATATTGGCAGTAAATGACAGAACAATGAAGAGAACACATTGGACGAATAGAAAGAGCCATGACTATATCTTGAAAGTATTTAACTCACAAAGAAAACTGGTTACTCACATCAGGAGAAGGTATTCCACATTCTTGGGCATGTCATTAGAAGGGGAAAGCTGGAGTATGTCGCAACAACGGGATCGTTGGAGGGAATGGAAGGTATGGGGAGATCAAGCCAGAAGTTCATCTTTGCAGGGAGGAACATAGGTATCAGAAATGATTGGCAGCGCTCGAGACAGAAGGCTGTGGACAGACATGATCACCAACGCCACAAAACATGGACTATTAGAAGAATAAGTAACTGGCATGTATGTGTGCACTGCTAAAGCTGGGTCACTCATTTTACTGTAACAGTTCATATGGTTCTGTGTCATTCATTCAGTAGCATGTCCTTTGCAGAACCTCGCTCCCATAACAACCTTCCGGAAAACTTCTCGATCACAAGCAAGATGCCCCACGTCTGATACACCCATCTGGAGATCATCCGCCACATCCTGCACACCCATCTTCTCGTTGGCCTTCCTCTTCCTCTCTTCCCACCCTTCCATTATTGTTCTCTCCAAACTGTCGTGACGTTTCAAGTGACCAAAATACTGGTTCTGTGTAGATATCTATAAAATCTTAAATCAATGCATTATATAGCAATACTCTCTCTATGATATTATACGACCATGTAGCATATCCCTAGGTGACTTCAAACGCTAATTATTAAGACCAATGTTAAATCGGAACAACTGTTTGGGTCACAAACCTGGAGAACAACTAAAAGAATTACCAATAAACTACACACGTTCACCAATTTGTGTATCCAATATTTTGGTCACTTGAAACGTCATGAAAATTTGGAGAGAATAATTACGGAGGGGTGTATGCCCGGGAAGAGAGGAAGAGGAAGACCAAAGAGAAGATGGGTGCGGATGTGGCGGATGATCTCCAGATGTATGTATCAGATACGGGACATCTTGCTTATGACCGAAACGTTTTCCGAATGATTGTTATGGTAGCGAGGTTCTGCAGAGGAAATGCTACTGAATGAATGTATCCAAGTGTAGAAGCTACGTTAATAACCTAATGTCAATATACCACTATTGTACTTTGTATTTTACAGAAATCAAACAAATGACCTCTAAACCATTAACATAATATATAATCTCCAAAATACAAATCAAAATCCTGAGCCAAACATGGTATTACCAACACGCGATTTAAGAGGGAAGCAATCAAGACTGTACCGATGCTCATTAACTTTGGGTGCACGTACATATTTGTCATTCTGATTCTACATCTGTTTCTTTGTATCAGTCAGGCTGACACGTTCACTACCGCAACAGCCCTCGACTAACATTTCGGTGAGTGATACCTTTTAACGACGAGCTATACATAATCCCCCAAGGGGCGCCGATCCTATTAACACCTAGTGAGTAAGCCCATTTTAGCTTGAGAGGTGCCCCCGCGGAGTAACAATGGAGGCATTTTGCTGTCTGCAGTTCATTCACCGAGACCTTTGTATTTGCCTGCGGGTTCAGAAAAGCGCAGTTAATGGTAATTGAGATTTGGTTGTAGTAATAATTAACGATTAGCTGTTGATATTGATTATGGGAATGGCTGTATTTATATTTGAAAAAAAAAAGCCGTTAAATGATTTTTTAATGTCTGGCAGGGTAGCTGTATCAGGTATTTAGTGCGTGGAACTTTTTTCATAAGCTTCCATATTTGCGGTCTAAATATGTTAGTGAAAATCTCTAAATATGACTTGCGAGCAGTAAACCAATCAGTCACCAGGATGACGTCAAGTGATTTGTAATAAATTTCCATAAATTGTTATTGCGTGTCGGGGCATTCTGTCAATCACACATTATTCCAAAATCATTTTTGCCTCACCACATAAATGTGGCAGTCACACACGCAACTCTCGGCCAGCGTATTACTGTTGCTACTGTCAGTGTGTTGGCCAGCGTGTACATGGTCCAACCTCCAAATATGTATATTGGGGAACAGGCCTGAACAAATTCATTGTTTGTGCAATCTTATTTCAATACTTTTATCATCATCGTGTAAACAAATCCTTTACACAAGGTCTCTTCCATCAGAACATATCGGACATATCCTCTCTCCCTCGTCAGTTCTCCTATCCCATGCCTTTAATACACTTAAGAATCATATTTTTTTTTTTTTTTGGCATATCCTATTTACAGGACATTGCTATGAACACCAGCATTTTACTGTTATTGTTAATGTATTGGCACGTTTAAGTTCAGTGATTTGCCATTGCTTTCTGAACTTTCTGAAATTTCCCCTTAGTTATGTTTTCAAACATGTTCTTCATAGGGTGTCCAGGCATCCAATGTTATGCAGACACAACTGACGAGGCTATCGTCGGCTCCTAGTGACTTTCACATTTTCACTTTTAATATTTCTACGAGGGTAAGTTAATAAAATAAGTAAGTCACAAATGGCTGTAGAAAATAACTAAATATGATAACAGTATGAAACAAGTTTACTTTTATACATACATTGTCCCTTTATTTCTCAACATAATTTCCACCAACATTGATGCACTTATCCTATCGTTTTATCAGTCCTCCCAAACCGGCTGCATAGAACTGTGTGCTGTGTTTTCTAAACCATGTTGTCGCTTCACATTCAACTTCGGCGTCATTTGCGAAATATCTCCTGCCAAGGTGGGTTTTCAGTGTTTATGCTGATAAATGATTATCCATTAAAGTGGTGCATAGCTGGGTAGAAAAGGTTACGAGGGTGAGTCAATAAGTAAGTCACACAGTTCTGTCGGATGGCAGGTAAATGAAAACAAAGCTCGCAGGTCTATGCAGCCGGTTTGGGAGGACCGATAAAACGGTGGGATAAGTGCATCAATGTTTGTGAAAATTATGTTGAGAAATAAAGGGACAATGTATGAATAAAAATAAACTGGTTGCAAGTTATTATCTTATTTATTTTCTTTTGTACAACCTTTTGTAACTTACTTATTAACTTACTCGCGTAGCTCCAGTTCGCTAATTGTGATCGGCGCCTCATGCACTATTTCATTCGGTTCTGTATGTTGCCATTTTTCTTGAAATATTTGTGTTTCTCTTGACTAATTTTCGATGTTGTAATCTTGTGCAAATGAGTTTGCAAATTTACCACGTGATTGTTTTTCTGTTAAGATATTTCCATCGTTATACAGTGCAATCTGTGAGGTTCTCCCTGTGCCCTCATCGTTAAGGTGTTTTTTTCTTTTACCAGCGTCTACAACATTCTTGTGGCTCTTTCAAAGTTCAGGGTCTCTGCTTTCTCCTGCGATCTTTTCTGTCTAGCCAGCAAATTTGTTGTGGTGTTGTTTTGTTTTTTACACATCATTTTTTTTTTTTTTACAGGCCATCGAAATCAACACCATCATTTCTTCCGCTATTATCTCTTGGCACGTTTACGTTCAGTAGTGGTAGAGGGGCTTACAATCACCACAAAAGCTATTCCGACTGTAGTGCAGCGACTGGTAGGGTCTCTCATGTCGGACAGGTCAAATGATAGGGACCAGACGAAGAGGTACAAAAACCTGCAGCCTTGTACGTAGACTGGGGACAGTCAAAGGCTAGGGAAAGCAAACCCGAAAAAAATGCTTGTCGAAGCCGGATGTTCTATGCCACATGTTTGACGAAACAGGCAATGCAAGTCACCTGATGGTGAAATAAAGCAGTACGGGAAGTGTAGTTGCATAAAACATTACTGAATGGGAGCATGGTCAGACAATTAAGACACTTGGGCACATAAAAAAACACAGCTTCATGTTTAAACAACGTGTTTTACAAGTCAAGAGGGTCGACTTCATTGCACCGAGTCTTATCCCATAGGGCTCAGTCTCGTTCCGCAGGGCGTTCCGCCGAAAGCCTTGCACAGATCACGAACTCCGTATCTCAAGCGGTAATCTCCAATTGCACTTGTGAACTGTATAACGACCTGGCCCGGAGCGCGAAGGTTGTGCAGCGTAGCCACTTCGCTACGGAGACTCCCAGCTTCATTATAACGACTATTTACGAGGGAAAGGTGGGAGGGGCGACTCAAGCAGAAAGACAAAGATTTAAAGACAAGGATAGAAGTGCATGAATAGCATCAGGATGTAAACTGAAAAAAGCATGCATGAATGCACCAAGAAGGCACTGGACAGAGGGGTATCTCATTACAGACCACCGTCGATTCCCAAGAAGCACTTGGTGATGATGAATATAATTAAAATAGACGTAACATTTGTATAAATACATTAGGTGTATCCATCCATCATGTGCCATGCCGGTAAGCATGGGCGGTCATGTTTTGCCATCTCACTCGATCACCAGAGTCGTGGATCAGCTCCGTGTTTCTGTCTCGACCCTGCCACGAGGCCAAGCCATCCATATATTTGCTTCTAGGTCTTCCTCTTAGTCTGTTTCCTTCGATCTTACCAGTTGTCACCAAGTTCTCCAATTCGTTTCTTCTCATAACATGCCCAAATAATTTTGACTGTCTACGTCTGTCTCTAATCAGTTTACGATCTTCGTTTGTTTCTTGAAGGACCTGTTCATTGGTCTTTCTGGCTGTCCATGGTATTCTTTGCATTTTCCTCAGAAACCACATTTCTACAGCCATCAGATGTTTTTCAGCTTGACTGCTTATTGTCCAAGCTTCACATCCATATAAAAGTACAGGTTCTATGTAGCCCCTCAACACTCTTTTTCTCGTTTCAATTGACATCTTTTTATTGGTCAGTATGTTTTTCATCTTGCTAAAGGCTACCTTTCCCATGGCGATTCTTGTATATTAGGTGTATAAGCTGCGGAAATTAAGGGGAGCATGAATATACAAACAGATACAGGGCATTTGGGCAGACATCTAGACAGTCGGACGGACACAATCAAGAGATACTCTGGTGGAGGGAATTAAGAGTCTGAGATATGTGGAGACATACAGGAAACTCAATGGTAAGGGTTGTGTTTAAGCTGCGCGTGTACCGCCCTCATTGCTTGCTTACAGGAGGTCAGCATGGTCCATCGAATCACGGGGCTCTTTCTTAAACATCCGGTGTGCTGATGCTGAGATAGCAGGTTCAACCAATATAGTGGTCTATCATCCATCATGTGCCATGCCGGTAATAGTGGGCGGTCATGATTTATGAGGTTAATTGTATGAAAATTGTCGCATTCGATTGCTCCTGCTCTTCTTGGTATATAGCTATAAATATAGATTTCAGCATATCGCTCGGTAAATATCCACTGCTGTAAATATCATTCAACGTTTTGGATAATATATCTACTCCAAATTCTCCCAATACTTCTAATTCTTCTGTTGTGATTTCATCTGGCCCGGCTGTTTTTTCCTTTCTTCATATGTTTTACAGCGTCAGCGACCTTTTGTTTTAGAATAGGTGGACCTTCTATCTTCCCTTTATCCATCATATAATTCTCTTATATACTCATTCCACCTCTCCATCATAGCACTTTCCTACAATAATATCTTCCCTATTTTGATTTCAAACACCCTGTATTTATTCTTATTTTCCTTCCAGTGAGCTCACTGAATTTTCTGTGCATATTTTTTTTTATAACTTTAATTCAATTTTTTTGCACTGCTCGTTTAACCAAATTTTGTTTTGCCTTCACACATTTATCCTTTATTTCCTTATTTATCTTAGCATATTCTTGTGTGCCATTTTTACAGTGTTTTCTTTTGTCCACCAACATTAAGATTTCTTCATTCATCCATTTTTCTTAGCTTTTTGGCTTCTTTCGGGTAATATGTCTTTGCTAGTATGATGAATGGAGTCCCTTAACATTTCCCATTGTTCATTTACACTCTGCATTTTAGCTATTTCAGTGTACCTACTTTTCACAGTCACTCTGTATTGTTCTTGAATTTCTTTATTTACTTTCATAACCTCTTTAATAAGTGTCACGTTCTTAACCATATTTTCTCTCTCTTTAATCTCACCTTTATTTGTCCACATAATGGCACATGATCACTACTACAGTCAGCACCAGGCATTGTCATTATATTAATTAAAGCATTTCTAAATCTTTTATTAGTAAGTATGTAGTCAATGTGGTTGCGTATGTTCTTATCAGGGCTTTTCAATGTGTATAGTCGTCTTTTATGGTGTTTAAACCAAGTGTTTCCAATTATCGTATCATTGATATTTGACCATTCTATTAGTCTTTCTCCTCTTTCATTTCTTGTATCTAAACCATAATTCCTCCATGTTTCCCTTCCCTACTTTTGTATTAAAATCTCCGAGGATTAATGTTATTTCTTGTGGTCCAATTTGAGCCATCGCCATTTCTACTTCATGGTAAAAGTTGTGTATTTCTTTATCATTACAGCTTGTTGTTGGTGCACATACGTGTATAATATTTATATCTATTGGTTTGCCTTTAATTTTGACCATAATACCTCTATCTGAAATACACCAGTATCTATTAATTGACTTGTCTGTGTTTTCCATAAAACATTATTCCTACACCTTTTTAGTGTGTATCCCTTCCAGAATAAATTATTTGTGTTTGTCAACTATAATTTTTCCCGATCCATTACATCTAATCTCACTTATGCCTATATATTCATTTTCATGCTATCCATCTCTCTTAGAACATTGTTCAACTTTCCCAGCTCATTTAATGTCCTAACATTCCTTGTTCCTACTCTAATTTATTTATTTTAGTTATGATTTTTCCATCAGTAGCTGGATGTCGGCTGGTGTCACCTGTGGCTCATGACTGTCCCTACCGGACGAGGATGTCCTAAGACAGCCATTAACGTCGTTCACTATATCTGAACTGTGTTTTGCCATGAAATCTTGGGAATATAAAATGGCGGTTTCCCCTTGACTTCCATATCCACATGATGGTATCTTACCTCTGCCTTTGACAGCCAGTTCCGACTGTAAGGACATGTGGGTGCCCTGCTCTGCTCACTACAGCGGACAATTGGACTAAAATGTTGACTTCTCGTCCTTGACTTGGGGGCGTAAATTACAAGTACCACTGAAGTCGGAGTGGGTTTGCCTGATGGCTAGGGACACTAGTACTAGGGAAAGCTAATCCACATGCAAAATTCAGTCCTCTGTTATTGCGTATGTATGTATGGTCTACGCTGAAGTTCAAAGCTTACTGTCGCCAACTCTGTATTTTCATTTGAATTATTGTATTACAGAACAGTTGTTCAAACTTACTAACAGAAACGTAAGAGCATCGCCTTAAAGTAACGCATAATGGGGTATTGTGATTTGGTGAATTAGTCCCACTGTGTCGTCAAGCTAATGGCTCAATATATAAGCATTTTTTTCTGGTTAGCTTTCCCAATCCTCTAACTGTCCATAGACAACCTGCAAGGCAACAAGTTTGTGTCTCGCTTCGTCTGGTTCCTATAACTTGAATTTTCCAACTTTCTTTTTCAGCGTTCCGAGCCACTGAGGTTCTTTGCTGCATATACAATCCCTCTCCATTCGTCTCTCTTGTTGACCTTCTCTTGCCAGTCGTTGATTCTATGTGCTTATAGGTCTGTATATATATTATCTCTCCACCGTCTTCTTGGTCTACCTCGAGGTCTACGGTCATTTATTTCCTGAGTATAAGCGAGTTTTGTTTCCTTATTATCTTTCATTCTTTCTATATGCCCCAGCCATTGTAATCTATTAGCCTTCACGATACCAGTGATTACCGGGGACTTAAACAGATCATAAATGTCTTTGTTACTTCTTCTTTTCCACTCTCCACTTTGTGTATCCCTAATGGGTCCAAAGATGCGTCTTTAAACTTTGTTCTCAAAAGTTTGTAACAAGGCTTCGTCTCCTTTCGTTGTACTCCAAGTTTCAGAGCCATACGGCACAACTGGTATGATCAGTGTTTTGTATATTGTGATTTTGATGTTATGAGATAGCGCATTTGATTTTAGTAGATGTTGTAGTGCATAGTATATCTTATTTCCAGAATTGATTCTAGTTTGTATTTCTTCCCTTATGATAATGGAGCAGTTGAAGATTGTATCCAGGTATTTGTATGTTTCCGTTCTTTTAATGGTCATATTATCTATTTGTATGTGGCCAGAGTTTTTAGCCATTCCTTCTCTTGAAATTACCATATATTCTGTCTTATCTTGGTTGATAACCAGCCCCATCTGTTGGGCTTTTTTCCTTTTCCTTTAAGTGAGTCAATATTTCTAATGTCTTTTGTACATTTTCCCCTATTATATATATATATATATATATATATATATATATATATATATATATATATATATATATATATATATATATATATATATATATATATATATATATATATATATAATCTGAATAACCAAGCAGCTTGGATGTTCCTCCAATATCACATTCCTCCTTTACCTTGCTTAAAACTTTCTCTAGAGCCAGATTGAAGAGTAGCGGCGATAGTGCATCACCCTGTTTCAAGTCAGATGTTATTTGGAAAGGGTCTGATTTCCTGCCTTTATATGTTACTATGTTATAAGTATCTTCCATGCATAGTCTGGTCATGTTGATTAACTTCCTTGGTATTCCAAATTCCTGCATAGCATTCCATAGACTATTCCTATGGACACTATCATTAGCCTTTTTAAAATCCACAAAAATGTTATGGAGATCTTTTTTATATTCCCAATTTTTCTCGGCTATTTGTGGTAGTATATTTGTGGTAATATCTGATCTATTGTTGATCTGTTTTGTCTAAAACCCGCCGTGTAGTCACCTAATATGTCTTCTGAATATGGTTTTAGTCTATTTAATAATACTGCGGATAGTATCTTATAGCTTGTGGACAGTAGTGATATTCCTCTATAATTTTCACATTGGAACTTGTCTCCTTTCTTAAAGATAGGTATAAATAATGATTCTTTCCAGTCATGGGGTAATTCTTCTGTCCTCCAGATTTTTATTATTAGATCGTATAGCTTTAGATGTAATGCATGGCCACCTGCCTTTATAAATTCTGCAGCAATTCCATCAGCCCCAGTTGCCTTATTGTTTTTAAGTCGTGTGATTACATATAGGATTTCTTCAAATTCAGGTTCTTCAATTTGTGGTTCACACGTTAGAACCACTTCCTGTGGGAAAGTGTTACTTGGAGCTTCACAATTTAGTAATTCAACAAAATATTCTTTCCATGTGTTACACATTTCCTCATTGGTATTTATCATATTCCCATTTTTGTCTTTTAAACTATATGTGTTGTGCTGGTGCCCTCGTTTCATTCACTTCAGCTCTTTAAAAAACTTTCTGGATTCGGTTTTCTGGTGATTAGTTTCCATATCTTTGATTATATTACTCATATATTCTCGCTTTTGCTGTCAAACTATTTTTGTAGCCTCTTTACATTCATTTCTATATTGCTGTTCCTTTTGGATGTTGTTGATGTCATTTAACCATAAATGTCTGGCATTCTTTTTCCTAATGACTGCTTCTTTCACATTTTTGATTGAACCATCTGTTCTTTCTATGCGTGGTTAATACACCAAGACATTCTTCTGTAAATTTCTCGTTGACTGTAATTTCTTGTAGTTCTTCCCTGTTATATGTTGGGTGTAATCTTTATAATTTAGTATAGAAAGCTCTCTTAAGTTTTATTTAAAATTTTGCCCAACGAGGAAGTGGTCGCTGTGGCACTCAACTCCTCTATAACTTCTAACTAGTTGTATGTTTGATGCATTTCTATTGTTAATTAAAATGTGATCTATTTGATTATAGGTTTTCTTGTCACATGATTTCCAAGTTTGTTTGTGTATATCCTTTCTTTGTAGTCAGGTACTGCTAATCTGCAGTCCTTTGGCTTCTGCCAGGTTGATGACTCTCCATCCATTATCATTTGAAATTGTATGTAGGCTTTCCATACCAGCCACTTTTGTATGAGTTTGCTCTCTACCTATTTTTGCATTGAAGTATCCCAACACAATCAGGATGTCCTGTTTGGGGGTTTCTTCTATGACATCTTCCAAATCATTATAAAAGTCTTCTTTAACGTCATCTTCTTTCTCTTCAGTAGGTGCATGTACATTAATCATCGTTATATTTTTCCATTTACCTTTTATTCGTAATTTACTCATTCTGTCATTAACAGCTTTAAAGTTTAGAACGTTCCCCCATAACTCTTTTTTTAATGACAAAACCTGTTCTTAATTCATGTTTATTTTGGGTGTTTCCTCCATATATTACAATCATTCCATTTTGCTCTAAAGTACCCTCTACTGGCCACCTTATTTCTTGAATTGCTGTTATATCCATTTAATATTCATCCAGCTCCCGGGTTAGTTCTTCAGCCGCTCCAGCTCGATATAGTGTCCGTACATTCCATGTTCCAAATCTCAAGAAATCTTTAACGTTCCGAGGTCGTTGTCCAAATAAGTCAGTCCGAATTCGAGGCTTATGTATCCGTTTCGTAACAAAATAGATTTTACAAAGGTGGGGATGTTAACCCCATGCTTCAACCCCCAACCTGGAAGACCAGGGTGTTTCTCTTTGTCTGTTCTCTACCCATTGACCTGTCCGGCTTGAGAGGCCCTGCTGGTAGCTTCGCTACCGCCGGCATAGCTCTCAGGGTCATTGAGAAACTCAAGCTCCCCCACCACGACAAGGTGGAAACAGCATCGGGGGAGATATGTATATATACGTTTTATCTGTATGCATTACCTTGGTGTTTGCTATGCAACGATATAAGTTGTGATTTTTCACTATTCTTTCGGGTTGACGTTATTAGTTTTTCTATATCATTCTTTGATGTGGATAGTAATACTGTATCATCAGCATATCGAATCTCCGGTATTTCAAGACCACTGATATTTAGGGCTTCCTTGGTTATATGATCTCTGACATTTCACATTATATTTTTGGCATACAAGTTAGCAAATAAGGGGACAGCACACCTCTGCCTTGACGGACTCCTTGCTCGACATCAAACCATTTCTTATGTCTCGCCATCCATTCTAACTGCTGCTTGTTGGTCTAAAAAGAGTATATTTTTGAGTTGTACTATATGTAATGGAAAGCCCGATTTCCTCATGATTTCCCAGTTTCTGATATTTTACACTGTCAAATGCCTTTTAATAATCTACAAAACATGAAAATAGGTTTACATTAAATTCTCTACACTTTTCTATTATTAAACGCAAATTGGGTATGTGATTTCTTGTTCCTCTTCCTTGTCTAAATCCACCTTGAACCACGTTAATTTCTACTTCCATTTTTTACCAAGTTTCCCCATGATCATTTTTAGTAGAACTTTACTTGCATTACTGACCAGGGCAACAGTGCCATAATTGGTGCATAATTTCAAGTTGCCTATTGTTCAGTATTGGAATGAAGATAGTTCTCTTCCAATCTTTTTACCATATACCATATTTCCATATCTTTTTCATAATGCATGATAGATGTGTATGCTCTCTTCTCCTCCTACTTTAATTAGTTCAGCTGGTATCTCATCACACACTGGTGATTTACCATTCTTCAGGTTCTTTATTGCCAATGAAATTTCATATAATGAGGGTTCAGGTTTTGTCTCTGCTGTCATTGATTCCTCTATCTAATTCATATCCTTACAGTAATTCATATAATAAATTCCACCTCAGTATTCCTGTCTTTGTTCTTGAATTATTCTAATTTCTGTTTGGGTATTTCCAAATTTGTCACAAATAACATTTTAATTGAGGTTGAACATTTCGTGCCATTAACTTAATTTCTTTGAACATTTTGTAATTTCTTCCATTCTTATGATATTTCTTTATTATAATAAAACAATCGTGTATGTGCTGGGCTTTATTCCTTCTTGTGTTCTTTCTTGCTTCTCGTGTTGAAGATGTATATTTCATTGTTCTGTGATCGTTTTATCCTCCTTTGTGTTTCAGCTCCCTTCGTTGTTTTATTAATTCTAACGTGTCTGACGTAATCTATGGCTTATGTTGCTTATTCTTGGTCGAAATTAAGTATTGACTGCTGTTCTCAAGATGTCACTAGCGTGTACTGCCAATCCATCAGGTGTCATCTCCTCATGTATAAACACCAAGATCCTAAAACGATTCTTCACTTCTACGCTGTATTCATCTGGTAGTTTTGTGAGATCAAAACAAAGTGGCTTTGGTCCTAGAGTAAGCTTGTTTAGTTTTACTTTCACATCCTCTAATAACAACTGATGATCTCTCTCACAGTCTGCACTTCGGAAAGATGTTGCTGATGTTATGCTTGTTCTGCATCTTCTGTCTATTAAAATATCATCTGTCTGGTTTGTGTTAGTACTGCCCGCATACGTCCATGTGAAGAGTCTTCTTGGGTGTTGTTTACAAAGTTGTTGGCTATCATTAACTCATTATCTGTGCAAATTAAATTAATTTATTGCCTGCATCATTTCTATTTCCCAATGAAAATTTTCCTAAAACCTGTCTCTGATTTTCAGCTCTGCCTGTACCTACTTTTGTATTATAATCTCCCATTATTATTGCTGTGTCATTATGACCAATCATATCTAATGTGTCTTGCAGTGTGATATAAAAAAATATGCAATTTAATCCTCCTCTGCTGTTGATGTAAAAGCATATGTCTGTGTTAAAAGTTAGTTGCATATCCTTTACAGGATGTGTGCAGTCAACACCAGCATTTTTTGCTGTTGTTGATGTCTTGGCAAGTTTAAGTTCAGTAGTTAGCCATTGCTTTCTGAGCGACTGTCACCCATACCATTTCTTTAAAAACCAGCGCAACGCGATCTGCTGCCAAATCGCGCGTAGCTGTGTTTCGAACGTTGGAATAGGGATCACGAACCGCGTCAGTAACACCTTCGCCACAGAGACCGGTTATGTCTGTATGAGAGTTTTGATTTTTAGATAACCTCTTAGTTTGACAGTGACAATTCCATCATTATCGGGGGTATATCCATTTAAAGTTGGTGCTATTGTTTTATCCAAACAAAATGCCACTCCACTCCGGCCTTCGACGTCTCTACCTGAATATATGCATAGACTTCCATTTCCATTTTTAAAATGCCCCATGCCTCGCTAACGATGTTCGTTAATTCCTAACATTTGGATATATAACCTTTCTATCTCATTACATTACATATCGAAATTTTAGGGCTATACATGACTCCAGGGTTTCAAACAGTACATGACTCCATTATTTCAAACACTACATGACTCTGGGGTTTCAAACAATACATGACTCCAGGGTTTCAAACATTACATGACTCAAGTTTTTCAAACATTACGTAACTCTAGGGTTTCATGTACCATTAGAATCGGGTCTCTTCTATGGATATTGAAGAAGGGGACGGAGCAGGTGTTTAAAAGTCCCCAATGTACTGGTGTAGGGTCTTGCTTCCATAATTCATTCGATGATGTAGTTATATATTATAGGGAGCTTAAATAGCATACTGGATGTAGTTTTATATTATGGGCGGCTTTAATGACATTGAATGTGGTTTTATATTACGAGTAGCTGAAATAACATATTTGATGTGGTTTTATATTATGAAGAGCTTAAATAACATATTGAATGTAGTTTTATATTATGAGGAGCTTAAATAACATATTGAATACAGTTTTATATTATGAGGAGCGTAAATAACATATTGTATATAGTTTTATATTATGAGGAGCTTAAATAACATAATGGATGCGGTTTTATATTATAAGGAGCTTAAATAACATATTGGATGTAGTTTTGTATTATGAGGAGCTTAAATAACATATTGGATGTAGTTTTATATTATGAGGAGCTTAAATAACATATAGGATGCAGTCTTATATTATAAGGACCTTAAATAATATATTGGATGTAGTTTTATATTATGAGGAGCTTAAATAACATATAGGATGCAGTCTTATATTATGAGGAGCCTAAATAACATATTACTGTTTTAGTCATATAAGGCAGGTCGTTGAAGACTTGTTATATCAGCTTACTAGGTGATAGTATGGACCGTGGTTGAGCAGTGGCTAGAGCGCTTGCCTGTAGGCCCGTCGGTCATGGGTTCAAATCACAAAAAGGCGATCTTTAAATTTTATATGGCTTCTGTGTGGACCCAGCCTAACATGGGTACCTGTAATTTTCTTGGGAAGTAAATGTGACCGATGGAATTATTCATATTATCCATCGAATACCGATTGGTCTATTAAATATATGAACATAACACCCTATGTTCAATCACATCAAGGCAGGTAAAGTGGGACTTGGAATTAGTTACTTATTATGTGATGATTGTTAACTTAACCCATTCTGCCATTGAGATTGTTATTGAACCTTCTCCTTTCGGCTCCCACAACCATTGTGTAAACTCATAATGACACATACATTATTACTGTAAAGTAACAACTGTCTGGGGTAGAAAGAGAGTTAAGTACTTATGCAACATACGAAGCATTAAGCAACACTTGGTGTTTTGTGTGATATGAATCTGAATACTGTGTGATACTGATGAAATAAACGGGTAGGCCTACATACGAAGATATAAACAAATGGATAAGAAGTCTCCTTCCTAACCACCCGGTGTGCTGGTGCTGAGGTAGGGGGGTTCAACCCTTACATCAGTCAACTGGACTAAATGTTGACTTATAGTCTTTGACTTTGGGACGTAAATTACAAGCACCTCTGAAGTCGGAGTGGATTTGCCTCATGGCGGGGGACATTGGTAATAAGTAAAGCTAATCCACACGCACATTTCAGTCCAGTGCACTAGAAGTAGCATGTATGAACTATGTTAGGGTTTAAAAAGGGGGGAGAGAGTGAGAGAGAGAGAGAGAGAGAGAGAGAGAGAGAGAGAGAGAGAGAGAGAGAGAGAGAGAGAGAGAGAGAGAGAGAGAGAGAGAGAGAGCAATTAAAAATAAAAAAGCACACCCAGACATATACGTCTTCAAGTATGTGTTGTCTGATTGCTAATTCAATTTTTTTTCTTTTACATCCCATTGGCACCTTGCCGTCTTGACAGACGATAGTTTGTGCTGTAAAAAGGCATAATAACTTTTAACTATGGCGGTAGCGAGTGTGACTGATAAGGCCAATTTGCGCTGTAAATGTCCGTTCACAGTGGGTGCATGTGAACACGTGGTCATTTCCACCATCATGCACCATCTTACGTCTCAAAACGCTTGGTGTGTGACTTTTCTGCAATAATTTTCTCCTTTGACTTTATTCCATTTCTGATATTTGCCCTTCATGCAACACGTTCAGCGGCGACTTGCTCCCAATGTGCATTATCAATGCCTGTATCAATCATGTCCCGCTTACACACATCTTTGTATCGTAGTAGAGGCCGACCCTGAGATCTCTTACCCATCTGTAATTCACCAAAAAAGATATCCTTTGGTATTCTACCATCATCCATCCTCCTAAGATGTCCTATCCATCTAAGTCTACGAAGACTGAGCATGGAATAAACTGTCACACAACCTGATCTTTCCAATACTTCAGTATTTGTGATTTTGTCTTGCCACTTAATACCAAGAATTCTTCGCAGACACCGCATATGAAAGCTGTTTAAATTGTTCTCTTGGTGTGAGTAAGTTGTCCAGGTTTCACTGCCATAGAGAAGAGTACTAAGGACACAGGCTTGATAGACAAGGACTTTTGTTTTGGCAGTAAGCTTCCTGTTCTCCCAGACTCTTTTTCTTAACCTGTTCATTGTTGTTGCTGCCTTACCAATCCGGATGTTGATTTCCTGATCTAGGGATAATTTGCTATTTACCACTGATCCTAGATATGTAAAATGGTCTACTATCTCTAGTTCGGCGTCGTCAATAAAGATTGATGGTACCCCATGTGCACCTTGTGACATAATCTGTGTCTTCTTTTTGCTAATTGTTAAACCAAATTCAGAACAAGCATTGGAGAATGCAGATAGTAGACATTGCAATTCTTCCTCAGAGTGGGTCGTAACTGCAGCATCATCTGCAAAAAGCAACTCTCTGATCAGTACCCTCCTAATTTTGGTCTTAGCCTTCAATCTCTGAGCATTGTAGAGGCCGCCATCTGAGCGTGAGTGAATGTATATACCACCATCCTGATCACGAAATGCATATTTCAGTAGAAGTGAAAAGTATATTCCAAAGAGGGTGGGAGCTAGTACACAACATTGCTTAACTCCACTCTTGATTTCAAATTCTTCAGAAGTTGCACCATCAAACTTGATTATACCCTTCATGCCTGTGTGGAACGATTCCACAATGGACAGAAGAGTTGGTGGGCAGCCAATCTTCTTTAGTGCCTTGAACAGACCCTCACGACTGACCAAATCAAATGCCTTTGTTCTTTTACAAGCGCCAATCAATACCAATATTGAAGTTAAGTTTCTTGTTTTTTTTTCCCCAACAGCCTCAGTTATTTCATTTGTACCCCAGTATTTACAAATTATATGCATTACCTTAGATGCGTGGCCTGAAACGGTTTTCACACACATACCAGACCATGCATGTGTACTAGGTTGCTGATTTATGAATTTGGGTGACACGTTCTCTTCTTCGCCCCTTGTTCCGGAGTTCGAAAGGGTAGCTAGGAACAATAACTCTGTAACCTACCACGCATGCCGTAAGAGAAGAATATTGAGGGTTGGCATAAAGCTGCTACCTCATGCTGTAGAATATTTTAGCTGCAAAATGCAACCAATGATGAACAAGTTAACATTGGGATTGGTGTGAATTGACTGAAAGCCTATTCTCCATTGGGCGATTAAAGCGAGAAATTTTCATTATCTATATCAAAGTATTGTTGGTTTCGTAATCTGCGATGGAAGCGCCGAAACGATGTCACGACTGGCTTTACAATAGGTCGTCTCATTATTAAGCATATATTCTAAAAAAAATATCTGATAACATGAGTAAAATATAAGATCTTACCTGTGAATTTTGACTCTAATCATGTAGGCATATTACCAGATCGAATGCGCATTTCCGCAACCATTCTGCTTTACCTCTGAGGTGAGTACTGGTACAATGACCACTAACAGGTTTGTCACAGATCAAGCGTTGTTACCAGTCCCGTCGTGCGCTGGCGGCCCCTCCGTCCCTGCCACGTGATCTCTGACAGTGATTTGCCTGTCAATGTGCATTAATTACAGAGTGCCACCAGCCAGCGAACGGTGGCGATGCTAAATACTGAATTCGTCCCATCTTTGGCCGGGTTGAGGAGAATAGAGTTGCTATGAGGTATAATATTGCGTTAAGTGTGTTACTTTAACCCCTTAATATTGAGTCCCGTGGTTACATTGACTTTGCCTCTTTCATTGTGTTGTTAGTTTAAAGCTTTCTTTAATAAACATTTGGGAATTTAACCATTTCTATAAAAAGCAGCTGCTAGTTTAACTCAGCCTATAACCAACAGTTCTGCGTGCAGCTCTTTCTATAATAAACAACTATTTGATGTAAAAATAAATAAATAAATAATTGTTATTTAAACTCTGTCATAATAAACAGTTGTTAACACTGTCAATAATAAATAACTGTAAGTTTAACTATTTATTATAATACAAAGTTGTAAGTTTAACTCATTAGATAATATACAACTTTTAAAGTTGTAAGTTTAACTCATTAGATAATATACAACTGTAAGTTAAACTCTTATATAATATACAGTTGTCATTTTTACTCTTTCAATAACAAACAGTTGTAAAGTTCTTTCTGTTGTAAACAGCTGCCGGTCTGACACTTTCTATAATAAACAATTTGTTAGTGAAAATTAAGAGAGATTTTCATATCGGTACATCCATGAGCCATCTTTCTCTAAATATCGTTGCCTCATTGATACATCAGAACCTCTGCACATCGTTATATTCTTAAGAAGTTAAAGGGTTTTAGTCCATCATTTAATGCTCGTTGTCCCAGTCGTTTACGGAGAGAGACCAGCATTCGTTGGCGATAATTCTTACTATATTGTTTCGTGTTCGTTACGTATATTTTAAAACGCTTTCTGTCCCAAAAACAATGGCAAAATAATGAACTTAAACATGCCTTATAAATCACAATCAGTCAACAACGGATGGGACTGATTGCGGCATCCTGTAAAGGATTTGCAACCAACGATGTTTTCTGTCCCAACATAATAACATATTAAAACTTTGGATCAGTATCTATGGTAATACACCTCTGGGATTGAAGGAGTTACATTAATACTTGTAGCTGGCACAACAACAGAGACAACAAGCACATCATTAACATCTTCACCATTATATTTTTTTTATTATCAACAATATCATCACCATCACCATCTTCATTATCAACAATCATCATCACTATCAACATCATCTTCACTATCAACATCATCTTCATAACAGCCATCAGCATCATGATTTAACAGTTTCTCTACAGAACACGAGTTCCCAATGCTTCATGCATTTTCACTAGCAGGGTGTCGTTAATGTCTTTTATACACTTAGTGTTGGTCGGGCTTTGCTATTTCTTCCAGTTTCATCTTAGTGTTGGTCGGCGTTTGCTATTTCTTCCAGTTTTATCTTCGTGTTGGTCAGGTTTTGCTTTTTCTTTCAGTTTCATCTTAGTGTTGGTCGGGCTTTGCTATTTCTTCCAGTTTCATCTTAGTGTTGGTCGGCCTTTGCTATTTCTTCCTATTTTCATCTTAGTGTTGGTCAGGTTTTGCTTTTTCTTTCAGTTTCTTCTTAGTGTTGGTCGACCTTTGCTATTTCTTCAAGTTTCTTCTTAGTGTTGGTCGGCATTTGCTATTTCTTCCAGTTTCATCTTAGTGTTGGTCGGGCTTTGCTATTTCTTCCAGTTTCATCTTAGTGTTGGTCAGCCTTTGCTATTTCTTCCAGTTTCATCTTAGTGTTGGTCAGGTTTTGCTTTTTCTTTCAGTTTCATCTTAGTGTTGGTCGGGCTTTGCTATTTCTTCCAGTTTCATCTTAGTGTTGGTCAGGTTTTGCTATTTCTTCCATTTTCTTCTTAGTGTTTATCGGCCTTTGCTATTTCTTCCAGTTTCTTCTTAGTGTTGATCGGCCTTTGCTATTTCTTCCAGTTTCTTCTTAGTGTTGGTCGGCCTTTGCTATTTCTTCCAGTTTCTTCTTAGTGTTGGTCGGCCTTTGCTATTTCTTTCAGTTTCATCTTAGTGTTGGTCGGGCTTTGCTATTTCTTCCAGTTTCATCTTAGTGTTGGTCGGCCTTTTCCTATTTCTTCCAGTTTCTTCTTAGTGTTGGTCGGCATTTGCTATTTCTTCCATTTTCTTCTTAGTGTTGGTCGGCCTTTGCTATTTCTTCCAGTTTCCTCTTAGTGTTGGTCGACCTTTGCTACCTCTTCTAGTTTCTTCGTTGTGTTGGTCGGCCTTTCCTATTTCTTCCAGCTTCTTCTTAGTGATGGTCGGCCTTTGCTATTTCTTCCAGTCTCATCTTAGTGTTGGTCAGCCTTTGCTAATTCTTCCAGTTTCATCTTAGTGTTGGTCAGCCTTTGCTATTTCTTCCAGTGTCATCTTAGTGTTGGTCGGGATTTGCTATTTCTTCCAGTTTCTTCTTTGTGTTGGTCGGCCTTTCCTTTTTGTTCCATTTTCTTCTTAGTGATGGTCGACCTTTGCTATTTCTTCCATTTTCTTCTTAGTAATGGTCAGCCTTTGCTATTTCTTCCATTTTCTTCTCAGTGATGGTCGACCTTTGCTATTTCTTCCAGCTTCTTCTTAGTGATGGGCGGCCTTTGCTATTTCTTCCATTTTCTTCTTAGTGATGGGCGGCCTTTGCTATGTCTTCCAGTTTTTTCTTACTGTTGGTCAGGCTTTGCTATTTCTTCCAGGTTCATCTTAGTATTCGTCGGCCTTTGCTATTTCTTCAAGTTTCTTCTTACTGTTGATCGGCCATTGCTATTTCTTCCAGTTTCTTCAAAGTGTTGGTCGGCCTTTGCTATTTCTTCTAAGGACGATGCCTTCCATCGCTCTTATTTCTAAGATACAGCGATATTTAACATGACGATATTAATGCAGCTTCTGAGACGTGATGCTGTTTTATGAGCCAGTTTTCCGCGAAGGTTTGATTTCGTAAAACTTTAGTATCTGTCTTGTTCTTGATTCTCTATAGTCTAAAACATTTTCCGTAACATGTACGTGCAGCTAGGACAAAGTGCCACAGAGTAATAAATTGGAGGAAATCGAACGAATAAAGATAATTTCAAAAAAAAATAAAAAAAAATATGGGCATGAAACCGGTTAGTGATTAATGTATTGTCTGGTACATAATGAGTTCAACGTCCTATATGTAACCATGTATAAGAACAGCATAGTTGTAACAGTCTGAGCGTTGAACCCTAACAGTATATGAGAACTGAAAGATACAGAGTGATATATATATATGAGTGTGTGTGTGTGTGTGTGTGTGTGTGTGTGTGTGTGTGTGTGTGTGTGGAGAGAGAGAGAGTGAAATAGTCCACTAGACTTGGTAAGCCATGGTGGTCTTTAGCATGAGACATACATTAATTGGTATTGATGGACACTCCTAGAAGTACAAGAAAGAAATATTGATAGGTAGAAACGATAGCCAATACTCAGTTTGAAAGTTCCATTGTGGCCTCATTGGGATTCGAACCTACTGCCTCTAAAGGATGACAATATCTAGCATTAAAGAATAAATGCTGAGTCAACTAGACATTCCAAAAATAGCTGTCTCCATTAGCAAGGCCTATGTCCTATCTGAACACACATTAATTGAACAGTGACATAATTCGTTTCCTATTAATTAAAGTGACTTTTTTCAACATGCTATCAGAAGAAGTAAATTAGAGAACACGGTGATAACTTGTTTGATTGGGGGGAAAAAGAATAGGGTAGAGCAGAGAAGTAAATTTCTGGATGCTTGGCGACGTGGCATGGTTGAGACAAGAAAACGGGGCTTATCAACGACTCTTGTGATCGTGCAAGATGTCGAACCATGACCGCCAATGCCTAACCACATGGCACATTATGATGATGATTAATTAAAGGGCACAGCATATCTTATGGGACCGCAGTAGCGCAGTGGCTAGAACGCTGGTATACCGACTGGGTAATATTGCCAGAAGGCTGGTCTGCCGGCTGGATGATCATGTCAGAAAGCTGGTTGACCGGCTGGGTGATGATGCCAAAAACGCTGGTCTACTGGCTGGATGATCATGTCTAAACTCTGGTTTGCCGGCTGGATGATGATGCCAAAACGCTGGTCTACCGGCTGGATGATGATGCCAAAACGCTGGTCTACCGGCTGGATTATCATGTCAAAACGCTGGTATACCGACTGGGTAATATTGCCAGAAGGCTGGTCTGCCGGCTGGATGATCATGTCAGAAAGCTGGTTGACCGGCTGGGTGATGATGCCAAAAACGCTGGTCTACTGGCTGGATGATCATGTCTAAACTCTGGTTTGCCGGCTGGATGATGATGCCAAAACGCTGGTCTACCGGCTGGATGATGATGCCAAAACGCTGGTCTACCGGCTGGATTATCATGTCAAAACGCTGGTCTACCTGCTGGATGCTCATGCCTGAACTCTGGTCTGCCAGATGGATGCTCTTCCCTGAACTCTGGTCTGCCGGCTGGGTGTGATCGTGTATTTAGATCCCCATCGAGGTTAATGATCTTAAAGTAGTCAAGGCTCCCAGCATAGACTAAGTACTAGAGAATCAAGTGCCAATTCTCTCGTTGCAAATATGGGACTAGCATGATATGCGAGTCGAAGTTTGTGGGTTTGATGTAGAGAACGCAGTTCCCCAATATGCTGAGTTCAAAGCCAACAGCAGGCCATTTGTGAGTAGACCGCTTTACGTTGATTTACACAATAGCCTGAGCGTCGGCAGTTCAGAAAGGAATGGCAAGCTACCGAGTGTAAAAGTGTCTACCATATTACATTAAATGCCGAAGTTGACTGCAACATTATGGAAAGGACTTGTAAACAATTATAACTGTCATATGCCAAATACAACTAGGGTTACCAGAGTCACGGCCCAATGTAGTTATAATCCCACACAAGTCTGAATTTCTATTCAGCACTCTTACTCAATACTTGCCTCTGTCATTCTTCTCAAATGTGCACACTTATGGCCCTTGACTGCATCAAGGGAATCATGCAGGAGGTGTACGCAGCTACCCAGACGTATGACCTTGCCTGGAAAACCTTGCGTCTGTCCGCAATGGTCGGCAAGGCCAGGATGTGTCGCATACACACTATTAGGTTGTCCCTTGTAATTCAACAATCACCCACATGGCTTCATTCTGTATGCGCTCTAGATTCACTAGCTGACTCATTGAGACAGTGAACAAGCATTACCAGTCCATACGCCACCACTGAAATTATCAAATGCTGAAAAAGTGTGAACAGTGGATGTTTATACAGTTGCTAGTGACTGTTACGTGATGCTTGAACCATTGCAAGTTTCTGTTGTGTGTAATGTTCTACCATCATTAACCTCTTCCGCTGTCTCGCTGGTAGTTACTCCAGCCATCCAAGGTATTCACAACATTCGTCTCAGAAATCTCCGTGACCTCCAAGCTCTTCTTAGTTCGTTTGTTCACATGCCAAGATTCAGTTACGCAGAGCTGCCATACTCTTCAGTGCATTGATCCCCTTCTAACATTGTGTAACTGCCAGTTCAACATGATCCCTAAAGGACATGCGTCTATAAAAAGTGATTCCCAGGTACTTCAGTCTGCGTTCTCTGTTCACAGTTCTACCATTTATTATGAGGCTATTGAGGTCAGCTTTAACAATCCTATAGTCAAGAGATCACCACAAGACAGACGCCTTTTCTGAGTTAATGACAGCATTCATCCTCGTACACTAATCCATCACATTATCCATTGTCACCTGCAGCTCCTGAAATGTTTCATTTCTGTTCCTCCCCTGCCTGTATGCGAAAACATCATCTGTTCCAGTCCGGTGCTTTGAGGCTTGCAATCTTGCTCGTATACACATTGAAAAACACAGGTAAAATTACTTACTCCTGTGGTCGTCCGGGGGATATTATACATGACTCACAGGTCCATGTCCCCAGCCGCAGAACTACTCTACGAGAATACAGAACATCTGCAATCCAGTTCACCAACCAAGGACATACTCTCTTCTCCATAAGAGCGAACATCAAAATATCATATGTGATTCCTTTGTATGCGTCCTCAAGATCGAGTGCTGCCACCACAGTCCCCTGTCTATTGACTACCTAAGCACTTCTACAAGCGGAGATCTGATTCATCCCTGCCACGTCTGGCTAGTAAAGATATTTCTGTCACCCATTTTCCAACTACGGATTGCAACCCTTATCTTCATAACCTCTAGCTGGAATACACGAGAGAACAGGGTCCACATCGTATAGGGAGCCACTTGGTGAGAAGAGTCTGTGACACATTACTATATTTATGTGTTGTATCATTCCTGTATTAGAAACCTGCTCCTGTCGCCCAAGACACGTTCCCTGTGACGAAATAATCTGATTAAAAGTAGGCTTAAATGTACTCTTTGAGTTTTGAGGGTTGGCATTACATGTCTCTGCCACAAAACTAGCTTCATTGTTAATGTTGAATTGCATTATGTGTCGTGGATACTTCCAGCACGGACATATAAGAGAAAATTCTTTACAACTGGATAATTTTAAATACATGAGGGAATTTTTAACAACAAATGAAAGGTGCACAACAGAGACTAGGAACAGAATAGGGGAAGCAAATGCTGCATTTCAGAAAATGAAAAGCATCTAATGCAATGTTACTATCATTGAATATTAAGAAAGAGACTGCTGATGTGCTATATAGAGCCTGTTTTACTGTATGGCAGTGAATCTTGATTGTAAATAAACACATTAGGAAGAACTTGGAGGCAACAGAGTTGTGATTCCCGAGACAAATGTTGCGAATTCCTCGGACTGCCAGAGTAAATATCGACCATTGCCTTAAAGATGCTAATGAACCTAGAACTCTATATACAACAATAAGAAAGAGATAAGCAGCTTTCTTTGGTTATGTGATGAGAAAAGAGGCATTGGAGAAGATCGTGCCAACTGGAAAGATCGAGGGGAAGAGAGGCAGAGGCCGAACAAGAAAAATGATGCTGGATGGATTGAGATGGTGGCATGAAGGAATACCATCAGCAGAGTTGATCTATGAACAATGAACAGAAAAAAGAGAAAAGAAAAATCACAACAACAGAAATGAGGTTTCTGAGAAGAATACTCAACGTATCAAGAAGAGATAAGATCAGAAATGAGGAAATCAGGACTAAAGTGGGGGTTAAAGCTGCTCTAGATTTTATTAGAAAGCAGCAAGTCAAATGGTTTGGCCATGCAAGTAGGTTACCAGTCAACAGCATGCCACAACAAGCAATGATGTACAGACCAGATGGAAACAGAGGAAGAGGCCGACCACGTAAACGTTGGACGGAGGGAATAACAGAATCCATGGGAATGTCGATATACGAAACCCATAACCGGGCACTCTCACGAAGTTTATACTTCACCTCGACACCGCAAGGTACAAGAGGAACATGATGAGATGAGATGAGATGAGATGAGAGTTGATCTAGAACACCAAAGACCGAGATCTGTGGAGAGACATGAACGCCTACGTCAACTGGCAGACACTTGATGATGATGAACAATACTGTATAATCGTGTCGTATTCATTTTAATTATTGTCCCTGAAACTGCATTAGGTTTGTGAATATTACAATATGTTTATAATAACTTGAAGCTATGAAATTCAAATTGCGTCTGCCAACGCAGGCACTCAGACAAATTATTTATAAATTATACGTTTCTATAAATGTTTCAGAATACAGAGTTTGCAATTTTTTCAGAATCTAGAATTCTTCAAGTCTCAATTGTAGAAAGTCTGGTGAATGTCTGAGACAATATTTAACATTGACCTCATATATTTGTTTTCAACATGAACTCCCATATCCTCCGTTCATCCATCCACTGTCGAAATCGCCCCATCTCTCGACATCTCGAATACCTTCGCACGGTCGGAGGAAGTCAGTTCCATCACGTGGTTCCAGCTAAAAGCGGCATTTCCGCTGTCTTTGAGCACGCCAGCAGTAATTGCCTTTGAATGGGGCCCTATTGATTGAGCGTCCAAGTCAGTGTACAGACTGTCTAACGCTGAAAAAGTGGCTCAGCCCAAGCTCTGAGTACGTCGCAAAGTTATAGAAGAGGGAAACCCTGGCCAACAACACAGACCCAGCAGCAGTACTCTGTCCAAACAATAAATTGATTATATTGACAAAAGGCTATCTCCATCATGGCTTTTCAATTGTATTTATAGAACCATCCACCTCAACACACCCAACTGATCCTAGTCCGTTCCAGGGGCTTGACTCCGCTCAATAGCCCGATGCACTTTCCCACGGGTAGAGTATGCATGGCTTAGTAAATATGATATCAACAGTGGGACAATGGGCACCGCCTGCTCTTCCAGGCTCGCAGAACAATAGGTTTTCTATGCTTGTGACGTAACGTCTCATTCGTCTTTCTGCCCGTTCAGAAAAATACATGGAAGGACAGAGAAAAGGAGTATTTTCATTGTTTAAATCTGCTAATACTTTAATTACGTAGAGGTACTTAGATAAGTGTGCACTCTGATCTTATTTGGTAAGAGGTTTTCGACTAGGCTGATTACTGTCAAAAGTTATACAACAGTTTCAATATTCAGTTGAAGTGTCGAATTGCAACAAATACTTTACTGAATTATGGCTGCCGGATGTTTATACAGTTGCTAGTGACTGTTATGTAATGTTTGTACCCTTGCTAGTTTCTGTTGTGTGTAATGTTCTACCATCATTAACCTCATCCACTGTCTTGCTGTTAGTTACTCCAGCCATCCAAGGTATTCACAACATTCGTCTCAGAAATCTCCGAGATCTCCAAGCTCTTCCTAGTTCGTTCGTTCACATTCCAAAATCCAGTGACACAGAGCTGAAGAGGTCAATTCAAACAAAAAAATATCCCCCTTGATGTAAATTCGAACCTGTTACTACGGTATATACGAGGGGGCTTCAAATGAAAATCTTAAACGTGTGCTAGAAATTACATTAACCACGCCGTTGTCTTATAACATGTCAGTATTGTTGTTAAGGATGTCATGAGTGTTAAGTGCATGACATTACCATGCAGACAAACACAGTGACGTCATTAGGACAGTTTAAAGATGGCCACCCCACTGTTAACATGCACGAAAGAGGAGTAGCGTAGTGTTACCCGTGTTTTGATCTGTGAAGAGGTGAACTCTATAGAAATTCATGAAGGTCCAGTATGGTGATGCATGCCAGTCAGTCTAGCAAGTGTATGAGAGGAGTACTAAGTTTTAAAACGGCATAACTTCTGTGTCAAACTGTTCGCGACCGGGTCAGGCACACTGAGTAGTGACCCTGGAGAGATTACACACACGACCAACAGCATTTTCCCCCCTACAGATATCCACGCACACTATCAGCACAGGAGAACTGATATTGGACGCTGTGGTGACTACATCGAAAAATGATACATTTTGTCTTTACTTTTTCAGAACACACACACACACACACACAAACACTCACACACACACACGCACGCACGCACGCACGCACGCACGCACAGAGGTTTTAATTTCAGACCCCCTCGTGTATATTATACATAGACAATCTAGAAACTGTTTGTCGAATTGTGATGAGAGAAACTTTCTGCATTCTGAAACAACTAAAGTGTGGAGAATATTCGAAGGCAGGCTAGCAAGAGATAGACAACAATCGCCATCATCCAGTGCCTTGCCGGTTGGCGTGGGCGATCATGCCTCTCCACAAATTGCGATCTCCGATGGCATGGATGAATTCGTGTGTTACCTCCCTTCCATGCCATGACACAAGACTGTCACATATATTCTCTTAAATCAAGAAAGCTTTATAATGCTGACGTGTTAGCAGTGGTTCTCAACCTTTTGTAGCCCGTGTCCCATCACCATATTTACAGAACGTCACCCCCCCCCCCCTTTCGTATTCCCTCCCTAAAAATCCTCCCGCCCCTACACAGTATACGTTATAATGGAAGCTAAATTCAATAGCACATACTAAAACAAGTCTAGACGTCAGATAAAAAGTGATTTGCGGGTCTACTTACCTTATAAAATGAATTTCAGAAGAGTGAGACATACAGAACCGTAAAGTATGAAGGGCAAAACAATATCAAGTAATTGGTTCTTGTATTGCCGCGACCTTGAAATAATCTTAATCCCCCCGCACCTCCCCTGGAAACCCTCAAATTCCCCCCTTTTTTAGCCTGTGTCCCTTCACCATATTTTCAGAACGTCACCCCCCCCCCCGCCCCCTTTTCCCCCACTGGTTTAGAACCACTGTGTTAGAGGATCTGAACTCGGGTACAACTGGCTCACAAACAGCATTCTACCATGGATACATATACTTTGACCGTATTAAACATGACAGTGGCTTTGACAGAACTGTAATAGAAAGTATGGTTACTGGAAGAAGTGGCAGTGGTTAGACCAACTAAACATTGGAAATGTAACATTAAAGACATCCTGGAGATGAGCACCATTGTCTCAGGGGAATTAGCCAAACATCGAGATTATTCTCCGGCAAGTTGTATTGAATGTGACTTTCTGCGAGTGACTTGCAAAAGGATGAGGATGAGCACATGAGTTGATTACATTGTAGCTGAATGGGCTATATTTTAATATTCACGTATATTGCATTGTTAGATTATATTGTAGGTAAAAGTATTTACCCCAGCACAATTAATTATGTGCAGAAGTCTTAAGAAATTGTGTTTTACTTACTAATCCGTATGTAAATTCTCACGTTTTCATGAGACTTCTACATATAAGTTTATTTAAACGCAATGGTTCTTCTATATCGGGGGCGGTGTAGGGTCATGTGAGCAGAAGCCATGTGAGCAGGTGATGGATGGAGCTTGGGAGCAGGTGACAGTTATTGGTTATGGTCTCCTATTTCACAAAGGTTGGCATGGGATCGCTTTATAGAAACAATGGCAACGGTCACGGACACGTATGGTCACTGTCAAGAAGGAAAGCAATGGCAAACTACCTTCATTACAGATGTCTGGCATATCATGTCTCTACGCAATGTATTGAAAATTCTAAAGCATTTCATAAGGTGAAACACGAATAAATGATTACAGATGGAACTGTTAACTATTGATGACAGGGATCTGAGAATAATAAAGAACATGTATTGTCACCAGAGAACAGACATAATAATTGATAACCACTTTGCAACACATTAAACAAGGTGTTAGAAAGGGCTGTGTACTATCACCCGCTTTGTTCAATTTGTACTGCGAAATAATAATGGCATTCAATAAGACATGCCAGGAATTTCGATTGGTGGGCATAATGTAAACAACTTGCGTCGTAATTATTATATGATGTTGGTAGCTGACAATGAAACGCAGTTACAAGAAATGATAGATATAATTGCATGAGATAGTCAAAACAAAAAATTTATTTAGTCTGAATAACAGAAAAACAGAAGTAATTGTCGTTACAAAGAAAAAGTGTACACCCAAAATGCAACATCTAAGTGAATGGAACTAATCTAAAACAAGTCAATGTATTTAGATACGTGGGTACTTTAATTACAGCAGTTAAAAGTTGCATATCCTTTAACAACAGTATATCCTTCAACACCAGCATTTTTTGCTGTTGTGATCTCTTGGCAAATTTACCTTCAGTAGTAACGACACGCATCCATTTCCTTAAAAAAAGAAAGATCCAAATAAATATGGAATTTGAAGAATCATTGTATCATTGCTAACTTTGACTTCCTGAGAAATATGTCAATCTGTCCTTCCGTCCATCCATTAATCCATCCATCCACCAACCCATCCATGTATCAGTCCATCTATCCATTCATTTATACATCCATAGATCGGTTGTCTGTCAGTATGTGTCTGTCTGTCTGTCTGTCTGTCTGTCTGTCTGTCTGTCTGTCTGTCTGTCTGATCTCGAACGACAACTTAGAAAACAACATTCCCATATGTGTGGCACGTTACACCCGCCTTGGGTATTTATGATGCCCATGTTAAACATTGCCTCAACGAGTCATGTATTATTGATTATTTTTCATGCGTTTTAATGAGGGGAATAGACCAAGAGGAAGACCGAGAGGAAAATACCTGGATGGCTTGGCCACATGGCGTGGACGAGACAGGAACACTGAGCTGATCCACGACTCTGGTGATCGAGTGAAATGGCGAATCATGACCGCCCACGCTTTCCGGCATGGCACATGATTGATTGATTGAATGCTTATTGTTCTTTTGTTGTTCAAAGAATTGCTTCATAAGAGATGTTGAATGAAAGAATGTATGAGAGGAAATAGAGAAGAAGGGCAGAATGTCAGACGGGCCTGCGTGCCCAATTCTTAACCCTTTGAAAATAAATATTTTCGTTCGTTCGTTCGTTCGTTCGTTCTGTCTGTCTGTCTGTCTGTCTGTCTGTCTGTCTGTCTGTCTGTCTGTCTGTCTGTCTGCCTGCCTGCCTGCCTGCCTGCCTGCCTGTCTGTCTGTCTGTCTGTCTGTCTGTCTGTACTCTCAGTTTTTTGGTCTCATAAATTTCTCTCTCACCACTTTTCTGTTCCTTCCTTCCTTCCTTCCTTCCTTCCTTCCTTCCTTCCTTCCTTCCTTCCTTCCTTCCTTCCTCCCTTCCTTCCTTCCTTCCTTCCCCCTCCCTCCCTTCCTCCTTCCCTCCCTCCCTCCCTCCCTTCCTTCCTTCCTTCCTTCCTTCCTTCCCTCCCTCCTTCCTTCCTTCCTTCTCTCCTTTCTTTCTGTCTTTCTTTTTCTCTCATTTCAATGTTCTCACTGCCATTTTCTCTCATTTTTAAAATCTGTCACACTCTGTTTCTGCTTCCCCCTCACACTTTCTCTTTTTCTGTTTCTCTCTTACCATATCTCTCTATCTCTTTTCTTTCTCTCTTTCACTCTCTAATTGTCACACACACCTTCTCTCTCACTCTCAAACATTCTCTCGTACTCTCCCTCTCAGTCTCCCTCACACTCTCCCACTATCTCCGAGTCACTGTGACATTCAGATCCAGAATCGAAGCGTCGCCAACATTGACTTCAGTTCACTGTGACATCTAGACTGGCAATCGCCTATACAAACAATATGAAACAGCCACTGAGCAGTTTTTCCATAGCTAACACAAGAATACGTCTAAAAGTTTCAGACAAAATCAAAATAGTCAAATTTACACATGTCTGTATAAAAACAACCTTGTTTGTTAAGTTCACAATTGTGGTTGAGGAATCCATACATTTCATTGATTCATAATTTCAAAACAATGTTTTTCCGTTGTGAATTTGAATTCTGAAGACACGAACAATGGGTTGACAATTTACTGCATGGCATGTTTTGCTGGCTTGCTTTGTTGCTTGCTTGTGTTCGCTGGCTGTGGACTCCAGCTTGAAGTCCTGTATGTCGGATGAAGACATCATATTGCTTCTGGTGCTATTAGTTTTGGAACTCTACGCTGGATGCTGAAGTTGGGGACGGAACGCTTATGGGAATGCCCCGAATGCTGTGATGTCGATTCCTCAATGAATGAATGAATGAATCAATCAATCAATCAATCAATCAATCAATCAATCAGTATGATGTCATACCGGACTGAGGTTTTCGTGAGTGTCCGTTGTCCAATATCTGGCTTATTGGTGTGCAGACTGGTGGTTCCTCGCCAAGCAGGCAGATACTCTGCGACATCGGAAGAATCAACGATCCTACTACGTTAGCCAGGACCCCGAAGGGACCTGTTGCCCAGGATGCATGACTAGGACGTGTTATAGTGTGTTTACTTTTTTTTGCCCCAATATAAAATTCAATATCTCAGTAACCAACTGAGGGAAAATGATGAGATTTAGCATATAACCTTATCATTGTGTCCACCAAACAAAAATAATTTTTGTTCTGGAGATTGTACATCAGATTTCAATGTTTGTTTGTATGCGGTATATAATTTACGGCTCAGAGATTAAATCCATCATTTTAAAAGTATTACATCTTCACCAAGACACATTCGCGCTTTTTTAAAAATTGTCTCGCGGTTTTTCAGAGGTGTCTCCGATGTGGGTTCTTTCATGAAACGTGATTATATAAATAAATATATAAATAAATCTTACCATTAATATAATATTAATAGCTAATATTTGAATGTGTGAATATTATTCAATGGGATTAAAAGTGAAATTGTGTACACTTCAAAGCATCGCTATGAAGTTGTACACATATTTTTGTCAAGAAACTGATCGCAGGAAACTATTTCATACTGCTACAAATCCCGAAAAAAGAACAGTGCATGCATTGGGTTTGAGTAAACGGTCATTTCGTCGATGGGTGCAAGAATCTGGAATGAAACCAACACGCGATAAGCAAACGGTAGGTAGAAAGGCAACTGTAGACAGCTTTGACAAGGATATCATCAGGCGAGGTATTATAAAAATGATGGATGCCAAAGAAACAATGACTGTAAGACAACTGAGGGTTTTGTTGAGAAAGAACAATAACATTGAGCTATCCAAAACAACTTTGTGGAAAATTATAAGGACATTAGGCTTCACATTTAGAAAGTACAAGGGAGGTAAAAATATCCTTTGCGAGCAACAGCATTTAGGAGCCATGAGAAGCAGACACCTACGTGAAATAAGGGAATTGCGCAAAGAAAATTATGATATAGTGTACTTGGATGAGACGTGATCAATGCGCACCATACAAGTGAAAAGGAATGGCAATCAATGGAAGGAAAGATAAAGCGTTATGTGCCCAGTAGTAAAGGACAGCGTTTGGTCATAGCCTATGCTCGTAGTACTCATAATGGCTTATTACAGAATGCTGGGCTCGTGTTCGTATCAAAACATATAGACAATAGGGGCTATCATAATGAGATGAATGGTAACGTATTTAGAGATTGGCTCGAGAATACAGTACTTCCATCCCTAGATAGATCGTCGTGTCTAGTCATAGACAATGCATCATATCACAATGTTGTTGCCCAAGAAGACAAAAGCCCTACGGCATCGAGCACAAAGGATGCAATAAAGATATGGCTCCGAAGGGAAAATATACCATTTCCAGAAACATATTTCAAGCTACAGTTGTTGTCCCTTGTAAACAGGCGCAAAAAAGCAAGACACATCATATCGACAAGTTGATAGAAGAGCATGGCCATAGGTGCTTGAGACTTCCGCCGTATCATTCTCATTTAAACGCTATAGAACTTGTGTGGGCTAAAATTAAAGGACAGGTGGCAGCTGCCAATACTACATTAAAATTTTCTGACGTCACGATACTAACCCAGTCCGCGCTATTAAATATTGATAAAATTTACTGGAGAAAATGTCATGACCATGTGTTGAAAGAGGAAGAGGACTATTGGAGAAAGGATGGATTGAATTTTATGCAACCGAGAGCAATCATCAATCTACTGGAATCGTCCGTCACAGATTAAGGTCTGAGCAGATCGCAGACCTTAGTCTACGTACACACTTACTAGGATATTTTGCTCCAACTATTCAGACGAATTGCAGGCCCTAAACATTACAGCATCAGCATAATGTCAATGGCAACAGTTTGTATTCCACAGTGATGAATTTTCAATTCCGCAAGCCCTCAGCGGTGACAAACAACTGTATTGAAAAAAAAAAATAACAAAAAAAAATAAATAACACACACACATACACACACACACACACACTAAACGCATTGAATACCAACAGAAGAGTAATATTGCGGTGGAAACTGACATATTGTGGCATAACAAGAAACGTGAGAGCAAACACGTTGTCAAATTAGGGGACAACATACGTGCATACGAATCAATCAATGAAAAGAGGACCAACTTCTTGGTCGTTAAGTCGAAAGCCCACTACAGAGACACTGACAACTATTTTCATAGTGCAAAACAGGTAATTATGTTCCGTCTCTGAACGGTAAACAGCAGAGAAGACAATCTTTCACGAAGACTCAAAGCGGGTCTGTCACCCATGTGTACGTGTGAACAAACTATACAGACAG